>JADRCD010235486.1:5000-27992 GCA_019843815.1 Montemys delectorum
TCACAGTGCGAAGAGCAACATGTGTTCCTCGTCCCCCATTCAGCATCTGTCACTGTCTCGCTTCTGCCTCCTCACTGCCTTGTATTGGAGCTGCTTATCAGCACAGTGTCAGAAACCTGCGCTGCCTTCTCTTCCTTGTTTAATCTTTTATTAAGAGCTACATTGTGGGCTTCTGATAGCAGTGTCTTCCACTTCATCATTCATAAATCGGAGTCGACATCAATAAGGGGGTGCTCAGCAAAATCAAAAGCGGTGTGGGTAACTGCCCATGGAAACATCTTAAATCTTCTACACAATTCGCTGGCATTTCTTGATGCCAGCAGAGTGCCATGGAGCCCCGTGATGTGTGTTGGATGGTTAAGAACACAAGGAAGCTGTCCCTCTTCAGTCCTCTCCTGGAGATTGATTATACAGAAGGATACAGAGGCAGAGGCCATCACCCTGAAACAGCTTGGGTAATTTCAAATGGGCTAAAAGAACTACCAACCATTTGGTTAAAACATAAATAAATAAAGCATTCCCAACATGCAATGCAAGAGCGGCCGTGGTCCAGGAGGGAAACTGTAGATTTCCTGGGGGCTCCTTGAGATAGCCACTCTACATACAGCAAGATGGAATGGGGGTGTCGGGAGTGGAAAGATGGTCTAGTTCCAAGGAGGATGAGGAGGGTACAAATGTCCATGCTATGCACAGCCCGGTGTCAAGAAAGTCAGGGAGATAAGTTCCAGAAAGGAGCCAGCTTCTCTCCCATGTTCTTTGGTGATTGTCTTGTTATTTCTCTTCTTTTGTGATTGATGTTTTAGTCTGAGCTGTCATTAGTTAAATTAATTTTCCCTCAAAGATAGTAGAATAAGGTCCACAAAGGCAAACCTTGTGAGACTATAAAAATAGAGCATAATTTGGAGGGGATTCAGATGTGTGCCCGGCTCTTGTCATCACTGCAGAAGAACACTTTAATTTGATATGAATTCCTCAAGAGAAACTTTAAATTAACTTAGATTTAGCTGTGTTTGAAGGATAGCAATTCAAAGCAACAAAATAAAATACTATTTGCTGACTCTGGTGTTTCTACGTTCACGCTTCTGTATGTTCTTTTTTATTTTCTGCTCAGGCTAAATAAATGCCAATATTCACCTTGAAGGAGTCATCATAAAGCGTCTCCCTTGGGATATAAAAATATACTTCTCACATCTTCCATCCAAACAGTGTCAGATGAAGTTAAAAGACCTGGTAAATGTGCTAAAAAATCTGCTTATGTGAATTATTTTTTTCCCAGGGTTACTGAGCAGCCATTGCTGGAACTCTCGGGATGCAGCAAGAAGCACAGGCTGGGCTGGTACTCAAGGATGGGGCTGGAGGTGAGGGTAGCAGGCAGGGAAGAAGGAAGGAAGGATACAAAAGACAGAAGTCCAGAAATTCTTCAGCACCAGGGAAGACCTTGGGGACATCTGGTCAGTAGAGACAGTGGAGACCTGGCCATGGTCAGAGAAAGTAGGGACTAGAGCCAGCCTGTGACCCGCCCCCACCTCCAGCCTTCTGGGTCTCCCACTTGATACCAGAGTTTTTAACACTCCAGGAAGTGTCACTCAGCCCTGTTTCACAAACCAACACCTGTACTGACTGCTGTGGTCAGACTTGGCCTCAGAGAACTTTTGAATTGCACCATGAGAGGTACTCTGTTTCCATGCTGAGAGTACTCCTGATGCTAGACTTCTACGTGTCCTTAATTTACAACCACTTATCAGTACCACCGTCACCACCCCCACTACCACCCCCACCACCATAATCATCACTCCTAGGCAAGGTATTTGGGTTTTAAGCCACCTCTTCGTGACCTGAGGACACACCTGTGACTAACGTCAGTTCAAGGTAACAGAGCTTGCCTATGTCCCACTGCAAACCTGGAGGATCAGGAGACATCAGAAGTACGCATCATTGAATACACACAAAAGGCAAGTTCAGAGTCACGGGAGCAGTCAAGAGTAGGCATCATCTCAACACTGACGAGGGGCTTGGGAGCCAATGGAATCAGGCATCAACCCAACAACTACTGAGCCGAGTTCAAGGGCGGGTTCTGTGCATAATTCTTTTGGCTGTGAGTCTCTTTGTGGTACACCCTCCACTGAGAACTATTCTCAATTGTAGGATGCTCTTGACATCTAAATAAGTGGGTCCTTCCAGGTCAGACACTCAAGTACATCTGGAGTGTCTCATCCAAGTGATTCTGGTTCTCTTGGCTGGGAGCAAGCCAGAAGCTGCATACACAGGCCTGACATCTTCCCGTGACTTACCACCACTCTACAATGTCATAATTATGACGCCTAAATTTACCCTGTTTATTTGCAGGCTAGAGGAATGCATGATTGTTTATTTTTATTACAAATATTGATGGTAACACACAGGCATTTACTTCATTGCCATTTCAAGTGAAATTGCCCATCATAAAATATCTCTAGAATTTTGATCCTGATTAGCGTCTTGAGTCGGTCCTGGGTGCGACCCTACCATTTGTCTTAATTTTATTTTGCTCTCCCTAACTGCACACACCACTTCAGGAATATCTGGAATTTTGTTTTAATTGTACAGCTTTCAACTCCACCACATTTCTCTTTGTGTTGAAAGCATCCCGGTGATTTATCCTCATTATTGTGTAAATAGGTTTCGGCAGTTCTCAGTAAATAAAACAAAGACTGACAGGAGGAGAAGAGGGAATTTGCTTTCCTACCAATTAGAGTAGCCTTAGGCAGTACTTTTAAGAGGAGATAAATCCTGCAAATCACTAAAATGATCCTGTCACATGCACCAAATATTAAAATCACACAGCGGCGCCCTCCATACAGTTTGCTCTGGTTTAATGAGTTGGGGTGGTCCTCCTGGCTAGGGCAGCAGTGCACAGTTGGGGACCCCTCACTAACAGCACAACTCACACTCAACTGCAGCCTCCCAGCCTGTGTGGCCAGATGGAAAATCAGAACACAGTGGAATCTGCAGCTCTCAGCTAAGGAAGGCTCCTAAACTGCCCTGCTGCCTCCTGCCCCAAACCCCCTCAGCAGAGGCAAAACTCCCTGACCCAGCATGTTATTTGGAATCAAGCATTTAGGTCTGTCCTTCTAGACAACTTGTTAAGTTCTTAAACCAGGGAAGTTTCCAGGAAATTGAAGGTAGGTTTATATAACCTGGTGTTACACTGTTTCCAACAATAGCACATCTATTACCTGCCCTCCTCAGAGCCTCCAACATCTCATCCCAAGTCTCCTTGAGTCGCATTATTTACACAGGCACCGTCATCCAGACAATCGGGCTAGGCTTCAGCCCATGGCTGAGCCATTTCCCCACCTGGGATGTGATTTTTGACCAATGAAGTCCACATCCTTCAGTGTGGAGGTCATTTAACCACCAGCCTCGTTGAAAAATGGCCAGGCCAGAGCACCCTGCTAGGCAAAATCAGAGAGCAAGTTAGTGCTCCCAGTGAAATCGCACCTCCAATGCTAGTGTGATCTGGGGGAACCATGGCCTTCCCACAGGTGGCTACAGTCTAGCACGGGGTACTTGGTCTGGAGAGGCATCTGTAAGGGAGCATTTATGTGAAGCTAGAACAGACAACACAGACATTCTCCATGCAACCCCGAGCTATAAAAGGCCCTGGGATGGGCAATGCAAATAGTGTTTTATACTTTCCGGTAACTACCCTCCCTCTCTCTGGCAACATTACCTGGTAATGGTGACATTTGGTGTCTTAAACAACAACTGTTAGCTTGTTGTGATATGCTTGTGAGCTCTTTATGAGAGTGTGACTAACCACAGTAGGAAAGCCCCACAACTTGACCAGGAAGCAGCATTGCACCCCCAACACCAGCTTCAGCTGCGCCCCCCCGGACATGGGCCTACCAAGCTGCCCAGCCTCTTGACCTCTGGAAGATCTAGAGGTCACTGATGGTTCTCTATAAACTCTTCACCAACGTCTTTCAGATGTGGACTGAAAGATGCCAATGAGCCACAGAAGCCACAGCACAGCAGAATAGGGAGTCCGAATTCTTAACCTCTAACTTCAGCACCACTCCACAAGGTGGAGATGTGCTAAGGTCACGTGCTAGTGTGAAGACCAATGATGGTCATGGCCTCATAGTGTCTCACTGGTTTGGCCTGATATGTTATGCAAAGGTAATGTCAACTTGCCACAAGGTTGGTTTCCAAAGCAATATTATTTTGGACATGTGAGCTTTTTGTAAGGCCTGTTGGCATGAAGACTTTTAAACAGAGCTACCCAGAGTACTTATTTGTGAGCATTTTATCCCATTTACTCTTTCTCTCTCCTGTCTAGGAGTCCATAAGCCATTGTCCTCTGAGTTAAATTCTGTGAATCAAAGAACTACAAAGCTGGCAGCTCATCTTCCCAAGTCCAGACTGAACCGCACCAAACGAGGTCAGGTTAAGCCCTTCCCCTCTCTCTGAGCATGTAGATTATGGGAATTTCTTGGACTGTTTTTAAAGGGTTGATGAGACCATTTGCTGTTGGTTCTTGAGAAGAATGAGAATCTACAAAGTTAGGGTAAAGGGCAAATTGGGTCTGAAGAAATACGTGATTGTGTGCATGTATGTTCCTATATAAGGAGGTGTGTAGATATGTACGGTACAGGCACATGCATATGGATGCATTCGTGTGTGTGTGTGTGTGTGTATGTGTGTGTGTGTGTGTACACCAGAAGACAACCTCAGGTATTGTTCTTTGGGCTACATCCATCTTTTCTTAAGACTCACCAAATAAGCTTGGCAGGTTGGCCAGCAAGCTTCGAGAACTACCTTTAGCTGGGATTACAAATCCACATAACCACATCTAGCTTTGTATGTGGGTTCTGGGGCTCAAACCCAGATCCTCAAGCTATTGGCCAGCTGACCTAGAATCCCAGTCAAGAATGTAATCTCTGACCAATCAAGTCCTCACCCTCAAAAGTACTCTGCGAGGCACATACTGCCACACAGAGAGCCCACAGGCATCAGGAGGGTCCCAGGAGCAGTTTAATGAAACCCTACCTGCTACACCCACAGTGTCTGAACACAATATATTGCCACCAGGAGTGGACTTTAGTTAAGGATCAGCAAGTTGATCAGTCACTATTCTCTTAGCTTCTTCCACACTCAAACTCTGTATACAAGGCTGCCATGATCTACACCTTAACTGAAGCCTCCCTTGGCTGGTGAAGGATACCTAGATCCTTTCCCCTGCTTGTGAATTCATGTTCTCCTGTCTAGAATGTCCTTTCATGACCCATCCTCAAGGGTGCACAAGCCCCTCCTTTTTCAAAGTCAAGGACTTCACACTCACAAGGTCTCTAACCTATTCCAAGACCAGCCCACAGACTGTGCCAAGTCTCTCTATCATGTATTCTATTCAATCTTTCTCTCGTATCCTTCTAGGCACAACTAGGGAAGTAAGGGTCACAGAGCCAGAGATGGATTGGTGGAAGGACAGATGGACAAACGCAGGTGTCTGCAGCTGCACTAGATTTAATATGTGGCACAAGCACAGATCTGCTCACCCCTCCAACCCCCCTCCACAGCAGTAGCACTATTTTGACCACCTTAACTCAAACTAATAGATTTCCAATAAATATTTCTTGAGTGAATAAATGAATGTAAAATTAGTTATTCCTGAAGAAATAGAAGTGGCTCCTTAAGTAGCTTCCTATATTGCAAATGCAAATTTTCATTGAGTAGGGAACAGACTACAACTTTATAATAATAAGATGTTTCTGAAACAAAGCCAAATTCATCCATAAAATGAGGCTCCAACCTCCACAAATATAAGAGAAGCAAAAGGGGGAAATTGTGCCTTTCTGGGTGAATTCACTCTACACAAAAATAGGTTCTTTGAATTGAGATAACACTGGACTCCTGGTCTTACCTCATCACTCGGGGCTTCACCTTGCTTATCATTCTTAGACTTAGAGCTGGAGATCTCAGGAAGAGTGCAGTTCTGTCTTAGCTTTGATGGCATCCAGAGGGCCCCTCACACACATTTTCCAACATGGCAGCCCCAAGCCACAGGTAGCACTTGAGACATGAAAGGTGGCTAGTCCCAATGGACACTGGTTATGAATGTCCAATACACAACAAATTGCAAAACTCAGCGAACAAGAGAAAGCTAAAATAAAAATCTCAATAGATTTTTCTTAATGTTAGCTTCAATAGTAATATATTTCCACCACATGAAGCTAAGTTAAGATATTATTAAAATGAAGCCCACTTGCTTCCGTTTTATTCTCTTAGTGCAGCTGTGTCTGTTGCTTGCGCTGATACTTAACTTTTCTGTCCACTGGTCAATGCCAGGCTGGAGAGTGTCCAGGTTGCTCCACGGGGCAGCCCTTGACCAGGTCTTGCCATCCCCGTGCAGAAGCGCTATGGGTGAGCCCTCACAGTATGGTGGACCCACCCCTCCTACTGGCCTACAGGGATCCCACACAACTCAGTGAGGACCTAGGCATAAGAAAGGGCAGACCCTAGACATCCCAGGGTTGTTCCCACCCATACCTAGTGCAGCAACCTCCCTCTTCAGGCCGCCTTGGTGGGTTGGGCCCCTGAGGCGATATTTGTTTCATTAATGTGGTGCTCAGACACTCCAACACTGCTCCACATTCCACAGTGATTCCAAAAGTGATTTCCACAATATGATTTACATACTAGCCGAGTGTAAATTTAGAATAATTTGGCCTGAATGATCTTTACTAGAATAGATGGCCACAAGGAAAGAATGGTGAATAAAGCAGCCTTACTCAGAATCTAAGCAATTTGCTGGCAAACACAAGCAGCATTTCCCCAGATTATAATTTACACTGTATTAACTGTCAAGAGCGCTTTTGAGAAATATAGATAACAATTCAGACGCAATCGATAGGGAGTGACAGTTGATTTTAAAGCTTAATGCAAGACAAGAAAGAAATGACTGGGGCATCGGCTCTGGAAGAATAAATTTGTTTTGTATTTGATTTTTGTGTTAAATTTATTACTGCCAAGAAGAACTCTCTTTCAATAATATTAAGAACAAGATTGTGAAATTGCTACATGTTCGTCTCCTACAGTTTCACAGCATTTCCAATACAGAATGACGCCTCTGCTCAGTACCATGTATAGATAGATCTCTTTAAACTGCCCCGGATCCTTCTAAGTTGATGTTTCCACCCCAACAAGGCTCTTTTTACTCCTATAGGGCAGTTGGAGGCTTAGCGTGAGCTGCCCAGGTGGCTCCTCTTGGAGGAGCAGCTGAGTCTGTCTTGGAGCCTGGGATGGGTCCCTAGTCCCCGGGGGGTGAGGGTAAAGTCAGGGTCATCCCCCCTGGGTTCAGCTGCAGGCTCATTGCTGGACACCACACACAGTTCATTGTGCTGACAGTCAAGTGGAAGTTGAGCAAAGACAAAATGTGAACCAACGTCAGACTCAAAGAAAGCAGACAGTTTGATTGAGGAGGAGGGAGGCTGGTATATCCTTGCCATAGTTACTGAAGCTTTTTCAATTCTGTCAACATGTCTAGTGTATATAATCTTAGGGTTTGATGTTCCTCTCATGCCCTACCATGAGAAACTTGACAAATACCAGGGAAACAGAATTTCCCTTCTAGCCCGGCTCTATTACGCCTCCTCTTCTCTGCTGCAGCGGGGGTGCTGCGCACAGCCCTGTGCTCTCAAAACCCACCAGCGTGGCCAGAAATGAAATGATGGGAGTTGCTACAGTTCAAACTTATCCATACCTCTCACTTATGACATGATTGATTTTCCTTCAGCATGCTCAAATACGAGATTGTCTCCTTTCTTTTTCCAGTGTGGAAACAGCTAATGTATACAGCCTTGGCCTGCCACAGAAGGGGAAGCGGTTGACATGTAGAAGAACAACTGAAATGAATACGGATGAAATTTGAAAGTGCAATTTTCCATCTGTCAATCACCTTTCAAAGGGACCTGCTAACCACCAATCGGGAGACCCTTGGCGAGGGCGTCCCCATTTGTGGTGCTCTGTGAGACAGACTCTTTGGCCTCATTAATCAAGATATTAGCTGCTGATCAAAGTTTTGCACAGGTACTCTGTATCAGCCCCTGGTACTCAGGGATGTTTGATTATGTCCCTCCAGGTGCTATTGGTAATTTATATTTTTGAATGAAAACAAATGGTCTCCTCTTAACCAGAATTTGATTAGGTGGTGACAAAATCTATTTCTCCTGCTCTGGTGATGGCACACCACGGATCCCCACCCTGAGTGGCTTCAGAAGACAATGTGAGGTACCTCCTGCATCAATAATACATGGTCACCCCAACCCTTCCCAGCCACAGCACCAAGACACCTCGAAATACAGCCAATTAAGGTTTATTTAATTATTAAGGTTGAATAAATAACAGCAAAACATGTTTAAAATCTTTCAGTTTCAGTCAATCATAATAAAAAATTAATGAGACTGGATAGAGAGCCATAAAAACTGATAGACTGCAATCGTGAATTATAAATTGGTATTGATTTTTTCCTTTGCAATAACACTCTCAGGTAATCGTACGTTGTCACATGTAAAGTGCACTTTTCTGGTTGAGACTAATATTAACTATCAAATATAGATGAGACGGAGGCATTTATGACACTTCAGATTTCACAAACAAAAAGCAAAAAATACAATTTGTGGAATAACAGCAGTGCTGAACAGAGAATCCTAGGGCGTTTATGGGAGCTGGCCGGGACCCCACTGAGCCGTGAATTCATAAGACACAGTTACCTTATTCTTTTCCTGTCATTTCTCCTCTGATATGTTACCTTGTTAGTATCACTAAGAAAAACATAAATATTTTTTATTATTTGTGAGGCTCATCCTGTCTTGCTTAATAGACAGGCCACATGGAGTTAAAGCCATATTATATGACCTGGTGCAGAAGTGATCATTCAAAAACCCAAAGCACATATTTTACACTGCCTGGCTTTATTAATTCTAAGCCCCCAAGAAATAGCGGACGGATTTTCCAGCTTTCTGTTTATTGAAGTAACATGGAAACAAATAAGACATTTCCCTAGGCTAGCTCAGATAAAGTGGACAATTACTATTGGCATTCCACATGTAAATATTTAACACTTCACAGCTAGTTTGCACCTAAATACCCATTAGATGTAGCTACAAGCCCAGACACCATCTCCCAGCAGAGTGACATGGGCCGTCCTGGGCAATGGTTATCAGATTAGGGTGCACACAAATCTTGTTCTAAACAGAGCTAGAAGGAGTCTCAACCAGGAGAGGGGATATGCCTGAATGCGCAACTTCCTTGACTGACACAAACAGACTCCACCAAGAAAACTCAGCTAAAGCTAGTCTAGGACTGAGGCCACTCCCTCTAGCCTTCTGGTTGATAACCCTTCACTGCAGCTCCTCAGTCGCCTGGATCAGACTTCCTTCATTTGGGAAGAGGCACAGGGGAGATACCATAGGAATGGGCAGCTATGAACACATATGCCAGCCTAAGTTCTTCTCATGGCCACCTGGTACACTCATAGCCTTGAACAAACTCCAAGATACACAAGGCCACTGTCCATCCTTGTAGGCTGGAAGCACAGTAGTTTACAGCCAATGCATGTGACCCATAGGGCAACTCCTTGCAGATTCCAGAGCAATGCAACAGTCTTTAAGTAATCTCCTTCAATAGAAACTAAAGGTATATGTTTAATACATAAAATACAGCCAGAGTTAAAAATCCAGCTGTTACCCGCCCACTCTGATCTTAGAGACAGATGGTTAAGATTTTCTTTCTAAATTAAAAGTTTCTCTGTTCCTTTGTGGGCACATGGAACTCGAAAATGAATGGGCTAGTGTTGCTTCACCTAGAGGGAACTTTTTCACCCTCTGACCTTCCTAGGACTGGGAGACACTACTGCCTGGAACCCGTGTGCCTTCCCACAGATGCCCTGGTTGTTGAGGCCAGACATCAGGGCTGGTCCCTGTGCACCAGCCTCTATTAGGAAGCAAATCCCAGACCTGGCAGCAGCAAGATTCCAGTCTCCCACCTCGCTGCAGGAGATTCACACCGGCAGGTGATCCTGGTCCTCCTCAGAGCCAGGTACACACCATGGATCACTGAAAGGGCCTGTGACCACTTCTCAGCAGCCCTTTTTGCCTCTCCAGGAATGCCCCACTCTGATACCACCTCTGGATTCTGAGAAAAGGGCTCAGTCCTGGGAAGGCATGATGCCTAGGAGCAGAAACCCCTGGGTGGGGCATATGGTTCTCGTTTACTTGACCTAGGAAGGCCCACTGAAGCAGTAGCCAGCTCTAAAACTCAGCCCAAGAACTACACCACAAACTCTGAGGCCTATCCTAGAAAGCATGACACAAGAGTGTGCCCCAGGGTAGCTGGTGGCCAAACAGAGCTGGGCACACCGGGCATTCACTGACGTCCTCTCCAAGTCTGTAAGATCCTGCACCAGCTGGTCACTCTCCATGATACACCACAGGGTATCAGGAACTGTGGGTCCTAAAGGACCCGAAGTGCCCACCCCTGGGCTCAGAGTCTCACAGCCCAGCTCCAAGCCCTTCCCCTCGCAGCACTGACCTCTGCGCTCTGGAAACAATTACTCCTGGAAGGCCTGTCAATATCATTATTTTTACAAGAAATCAATACGCCTCACAAAGTTAATGGGGGATTCAGGCAGGGAGCATTTACCTCCTCACTGTCAGGGCTCCAGCTCTGCTCAGCGCCGATGACAGATCCGCCGGCACCAGCAGACAGTGAACAAGCACGGAGGAGCCAGCGCGGCAGGCAGGCGTGGAGGCCAGCAGCGGTATGTGCTAATGAGCCGCCCGGGGCTGGGCCACGTGGGCCATAGGGCCAAGGGCCACTCGGGCAGACACCCCAGCACTCTGCCCAAATGAGACCTGGGTTCCCTCTGCCCAGGGAATCTGAGTCTTCAATTGTTTGACACAGTTTCCTTATGCACACACACGCAGACCTTAAGAATGTTCCGCACCCTAAGCCAGTGCAGAGCCTAGCAGAAGAATGTCAACAGCCGTACTTACCTTAAACGAAAGGGGGTTGCTACTCAGAGTGCAAAAGTAAAATGAAATGTAATCACACATATGTGTATGCATATGCACACATCTATTCAAGCATATTGGCTCATAAATGGTTCAAAAATAGCTGCACCGATAAGTTCAGCTCAGAGTGAACTACAAAACCCTCCTCCCAGCAGCAGTCCACAGATACATACCAAATCTCAACGAAAATGTCTTCAAGCATCAACACCAGACCCTGTGTTTTCCTCACCAACCTGTGAGATTGCTCACTTCATCTCGGCTTTCTGTGGACTCTCGGCTGTCCCTAACAAACCTTTGCCTATGCTTCCCCCAAGCCACAGTTACATGACTACACTAGAAATTGAAGTTACAAAGTTAGCCAAGGCATAGGACTTCAATTTGTTCCTCTGAAAACTAACATTCCACTCCCCTCCCCCCCCCCCCCCCCCCCCCCCAAAAACAACCCTCCCCCCCCCCCCCCCCCCCCCCCCCCGCAAAAAAAATCCTTCCCAGGCCCCTAAGCCTTTCTGCTTGGCAGCAGTCCTGTCTACAAGCCGCCCCCTGTGTGTTCACGTGGTCCAAAGGGAAGGCTTCCCAGTGTATACTTACTTCTGCAGCTCAGCATATCCACTTCTGGGGCCTAGGGCCCAGCCTGGCTGCAGCCAAGGCTGCTAACAGAATGGATTCACCCACGCAGAGCGAGCTCGGCTGCAGACTCAGGGCACAGAGCCAGCCACTAACGCATCATCATCATCACAGGCATCATCATCTATTGCCCACTCCTCAGGCTCCCACAACTGTGTTCTAGGTCACTCTGCAGGGCACGGAAAAGCAGGATCGAGCCTGTGCGGCAGAATCTTGTGTTGCTAGCACCTCTCATGGCAGAGACTGCAGAGCCCTGGTCATAATGGCCCTTCAACTATAGGGTGAAGAAGGGTGGGGAAAACCAAGACACCACAACTCCAGAGCACTAGATGAAGCCAGAGGGACATTCCCAGTGTTCTAACCAGCAAACAGCCCTGAAGAGCTAGCAGGAAGGAAGCCACACACACACACAAAAAACTATGAATTGCAGAGCTCCTTCCTAATTCTCAGGTATCCTAAATACTACTGTTTCTTACCTCGCCCTCCCCAGCTCTGCCTCCACTGCCCTCCCAATGCTGTCTTCCAGTCCATTTCTTCTTCCACTAATATCCATTCCAACCTTGGAGAGACCTAGGATCCCCAAAGCTGGGGCTGACAAGGTCATCAGAAGAAAGAGCTGGTCTCCACGGCCACTCCAACCTCCGTGATGGAGATGCAGAGTCCAGGGGCAGAGTTCACGGCAAGGGTCAGGAGGGATGGTTAGCAAGCTTCAGGAACAAACCGTTCATGCCAAAGTCCACCACAGCAAAGAGAGTAAGTAGGGTCCCATGATGATGTTGTGGGAGAAAACGGTGACCATACGTAGCTCCTACAACAAATGTAGGGCTATGGAACCAAAAGTCTAGAAGCCCTGCACCCACCCACAGAGATGGCACTCATGGTCTAAAGGGAACTGCTAATAAACAAAGGTAGCTGGATTTCAAGATGGCCTCACTAAAGAAGCAAGACACGGTTTTTCCCAGAGTAGCCTTTGCTTCACTATGGCAGGAACCTCAGAACTCACAGGATGTGTAACTTCCCACATGAATGGATGAATAAATAAAAAGGGCTCTGACCAGGTGTGGGGGAGGGTTGGTCTGCTGCTCAGAAAGCCCCTCCACATGGTACCAGGCCATTAAGGGACAGACACCAAGCATCTTAGCTCCTCTGGGTTCCACATGCCCAGTACGGCGTACTCTCTACTCCTTGGCTTCAACATGGAGGGAAACGAAAGCCTTGATGGGAGGATGGGCCCGCTCACAGTCCTGAGGAAATCTCTGAAACTTTGTCTCCCTGCTATCAACAGCATGGAATTTATGCTGGTCCTTATACCACTACCAGGCTCTTCACAGCTTCACTGAGCCTTAATGCAAACCATATGCAGAGCCCCCTCCTCAGCCCAGGCTCCAGCAGCTGCCTTCTGATTGGCTCCTGCAGGATGGGAAACCAAGGTCTCAGAGGGGGAAAAACAACAAACAGATCTCTTGTCTACGAAGCAGAACTCAAAACATTGCTCATGTATTCTCGGCTTCTCTAGAAGCAGCGGGCTGTTTAAAAAAAAAAAATACCTGGCCCAAATTGAGCATTTGCTTGACATGATGGAAAAGCGGGTGCTGTTTTCTGTTATATTGCCTCTATTCTACATCGACAAGAATATATTTTTCCCTGTTCCCAGCTGATTTCACAGTAGTGAACTCCGTTTATGAATTATCTGACACATTTCTTGCAATTCTTCTGACAACAGTGCTCAGTGGAAATTTCAAGGCCCCTCTCTTCTGACAAGTAGAAATATCAATATTTGAATAAATTGTGGATTTTAAACTTCTCACTCTGATGCGCCACGGCGAGGAAGACTGAATTCTTCTTTTACCGGGTCTAATCCCCCTGAGCCTCAGGAAGAAATCTGTACGCGGCGTTTCATTACAAGAGAGCAGTACTGAGTGACATTTGAAACACACATCTAAGTCGCCCTGATGAAGTTTACTCCCATCCAACAACAAATAGCAGCTGGGTACTATTCCCACTTCTTGGGCAGAGATCGGCACAGGCTCGGTGTCTGAACAAAAAGAGCCGAAATGTGGATCCGCAAATTGACAGGCCAATCTTTAAACAAATGTGTTTCTTAGGGGGGAGAACACAGCTTTGTTCGAGCTAAGCATTTTTCTTTTGCCTGACAGAAACATTCTGGGCCTGATTAGAAGGCCCTTGTTAGGGTCCGTCTCAGACACTGCGACTCCACGTTTTAACAAGCATGCAAAGAAAGCAATGCAAAGATAACAAAACGTTGTCATTACCATCTCCGGTGACTCCTTGTGTGCCTTTTGGCACTTGCACACACATCTTCTGGAGGCTCACACACAGTTGCATGCCCAATGCGGGGGCCCAGCACCGGCTCTAGAGGTTTCTACGTGGTACCTTGTTGGAGAGCAGCATGGAGAGGCTGAGGCAAGCATGCACCCGTAATAGCCGTCCCTTCCTCTCTTGGATGAATAAACATACAGTTTATTGCTGCAGCCATACGTGATCCTAAGCAATGTGATGGATGGTCTAGTATTTCCGAGGGAACAGCCAGCAGGGCTGCCGCCTGTAAACCTGCCCTGAGGGCTCTGATGCAGGGACCTCCTGCACCCAGAGAGCTGCAGTTCCCTGAGATAGATCCTTCATAAAGACAAGTAGCATCATATAAGCCAGAGAACCCCAAGGCATGCTGGGAGTGCAGGTTGTCACCTGTGAGGAAAGTGGGGCTTTAGTGATCTGTGGAAGGGGTGCTCTGAGTAGGGTCAGCACAGCATAGGTAACTCTGGGACTCTATACAACTGTAGCTTGAAGAGTCCATCTCCTCGCCTGTACAAAAGCAGGAACAAGGCCAACTTTCAGGACACACAGTCCACAGTGGACACAAAAAAGACAGAAGCCATCTGTTTTTCAAATCCTAGACCCTTTCTATAGTGTGGACCTTTGGAGTTTCCAGACAAGCCCCACACTCACCCACCCACCACATGCCATATCTTAAGCTCATGTCTGATCTGCATGCTTGGAAATGCCACCAGAAAATCATGGGTCCGTGATTGTGGTTTCATTGTATTTATACAAAGGGAAGAACCTGGTTTCGAACACTCAAGAATTCACAGCCTGTCTCAAATTTCTTGTGGGGCTGAGAGTCCAAAGACTGACACATGAAAATCTATGCTAAGGTGAAGAGTCCTAGGTCCAGATAGAACGGCCGACTACCTCTTGCTCAGACCCTAAAGGAGACAGAGGCAAGCAGACTCTTAGGTACTCCACACATCAATACCTGATTCTCCCTTGGTTGAGCAGTGTTGCTTGACAACAAGGTGGCTTCCAGCATGATGACCCTCAAGAATGGAATCTTAGTGACTAAACTAGACAGAGGAGAAGGTAAATGCAGGCCAATCTCCCTGTTAGAAGTCTTGCCTGCAAGGTGCTTTCTCAAAGGCTAGACAACATCACAGAACTACTTGGTGAAAACCAGAACTCAAGGACGAGGAGGCAGGAATGGAGGAAGAAGGACAAAAATCAGTCTCCAGCCACATCTGACAGGGTTGGCACTTTCTTCTGGGTCACAAGGATGGGGTCCAAAAGGAAGTCAATCTTTGCTCCTCTGAAGGCCCCAATTTGAATGAGACGTCCCTTCTTCTGAACCTTGCAGTAAGGACTCTGGAATTATTGTCCGTCTAAGCACACATCATCCAGGAAGGTCCCTGCAGACATGGCCAACACCGAACTCAACCATAAGGTATCAGTCTCCCTAGAGCCTCCCTCACCAAAGAGATGTCACATGAAGAGAAGCAGAATCATTGATCAAGGAAGAGCCTGGAGTCACCCAGCCATCTTATCAGATCCAGGAAGGCCAGCAGTTGACTCTGGAAACGTAAGGGCTGGAACAGGCTGAGACTAAGGTGAACACTCAGCTATCACCTGGAAAGCCAGAATAGCATTGCAAGGCTGTTAAGTAGAGCTCCTAACAAAAGCTTCTGGGATGGCTCCCTTGTTCCCCAATCACCTGCATAGACCAAGTGCCCATCAACAGCCCCAAGACAAGGGAAGGAGAAGAGGGACATTTGCCCATCTGCCCAACAGAATCATGGCATGTCTGTTGTGCTAGGAAGTCTACCAGAGGCACTGAGACAGGAGGGCCCAAGATTAAAGGGTCCAGAAACTAGGACCTGGCAAGCAGGGAGTGCTAAAACAGATGCAAAGCAAAGAAAAATCCTGACAGACAAAGCTACTTTCACTCATGAGTAAGGATATTCACTGAGCAGTCAGAATTTAAAACAAACACAGCAACACCCAACACAACACACACACACACACACACACACACACACACACACACCAGGGGTAGAGGGCATGATAACCAAGGAGAGACAAGTGGAACTGGGAAGTCAGTTGGGGAGCCCGTTTGTCCGGGTGTGACGTTCCGTGAAGTTTGTTCTAACGAGCAAAAGCCCAGACATCCATGCTGGGAGCACACGGCAGCTGAGAGTGGAAAAGCTGTGCCCACAGATGGCCGAGCATTTGGAGAGAAGCACAATATTTTATCTAAATACCCAAATACAAACACAGGATGGCCCACATACAACCACCTGAAAGTGCTGGCAGCAGCTTGCTCCATTCCTGCCTTGTCTACAAATGTATAAAGATGAGACGGGACCAGAAAGGATGGTAGTTTCCTCCCTCTGGGGATCTGGCACCTTCTGGGGTGAGCAGAGGCAGATGGCTGCCAGGGAAGCAGAAGAAGGGGGTTAATTCCTTATTCTGCACAGCTATTTCAAATTGAGAGTTTGGGGTGCTATCTACAGAGTAACTTTTAAAAATCATCCCATTTTTCAGATGTAGGAGACAAACTCTGGGAGAGATGAGGGGACACAGAGTGTCTTATATAAAGAAAGGAAGGGCTAGTGTGGTGCTGCTGGGGCCAGCCCAGGACAGGAGCCACAGGCTGGTCCTCTCTGATTTCCATACTTAGGAAAGCCAAGGCAAAGAGCAGCCTGAGGTCTGCAGTACATATGGATGCCCAGGCTGAGAGGATATTCAGCCCCCTGCACGTTCCTCAGCTCAGGGCCAGACCCTTTCCCTGAGGCAGCCTCAGGCTCTTTATCTTTGAAGTAGGAATGCTGTTCTTCTCTCTTTCCAGTTTCTACATTCAGTAAACACTAAACACAGCGCAGACACACAAAGGAAGTGCATTCAGTAAGCACTAAACACGGCAATACATAGGAAATGCATTCCCATCCTACCCCACCCCCCAGTCTGCCCTGTGTATGTGAATCCAGCACTGTATGGTTGTCAGAAACAAAATGCAGGCTGGGGATGTGGCTCAATGATAGAGAACTTGGCTAGCAGGTGTGAGGACTTGGGCTCAATCCCCATCACTAGGGAGTAAAGCAAAGAAACCTGAGAAGCCTTCCACCAACACATTGAGAACCTGTGTCTCCTGCATTGTTTTAGAACTCAGGTACAGCTGTTTGGTGGGTAAAAAACATACTTGAGTTGACTCAGAGGGGCAGCAAGGGTATAGTACCTTAAGCTCTCCTGGCTCAGGGGTCAGTAGGAGCAGCCACATGCCAGAAGAGGCTGCATACAGAGGTACCACCCAAATCTAAGGCAAAGCTCAAAGCATGGCCACTGAGAGCCTCCAGAGTGTGCTGCTGGCTAACATAGAATCTCCTCCAAACACTAGATCTCAGGGTCTCAACTAGCCGAAGGTCAGCACAGCTCAAGCCTGTCTGAGAGGCAAAGCAAATAAGGAGTCCAGGAGTGGGGGGTGGGGAGAGCTGTCATCTCGGGGAAGAATAGCATCCCTGTCCAAGCGAGGGTTGGGTTCTTGTAACCTCAAATCCACATCCAGGCCTGAGCTTTCAAATGGTTAGCTGGGGGAAAAAAATCTAGATATTCCAGAAGAAACATGGTCCCACGACCAATAAATAAAATTGATTTGTGAAGACCCCATGAACAGCTACTTTCTATCAGTTAAAGGGGGGCACACAAGAGGCATGGCGAAGCAGAGGCAGGAAGATTTCCATGAGTTCAAGGCCAGCCTAATGTACATAGAGAGTTCCAGGACAGCCAGTGCTACAGAGTGAGATCCTGCAAAAAAATAAAAAATGAAAAATAAAAAAAGAAAGAAAGGAATAAAGGAAGAAAGGAAGAAAGAAAGAAAGGGAGAGAAAGGAAAGAATGAGGAAGAGGAGGAGGTGATGGAAGAGGAGGTAGAGGAGGAAGAGGAGAAAGAGCACATAAACAAGACACAATGTAAAGGGCACAGACCTAGTACATGTCACATGGGCATTTAGTTAACACAAAGACAGACGCCACTAAAGGGCACCAAAGGTGATCAGGAGGCAGCTCCCTCAGCCAAGTGTTTTTGGGCCTGAATTTGATCTCCAGAACACACAGTTAAAAGCCAATCAGGTTGGCATGTGCTTGTGTTATCAGCACAGAGATGGGCAGATCCTTTAGGCTCACTGGCCATCTGGGCTAGCCTACTGGGTACACTCCAGGTCAAGGAGAGATCCTGTCTCAAAAATAATGTGGGCAGCACTTCTGAGGAACAGAGAGCTTGTTCTCTGACTTCCGCATGCACACATGCACGCACACACAGGCACATGGGTTCACACATACATTACACAGGATCTATGTAACTGAGCATGCTCCCGGAGGGTAGGCAAATGTATATGATCTGGTGTCTGTGAGAACCCCTTTAATGGGCTGGAGAGAGTGAATGGGAAGTACAAGTGGGATTGGTGAGATGAGAATCCAAGCAAAATGGCCTGGATGGACCACACAGGCAGCTCCTATGCCAACAACCTTCTATCTCCATCCCCAGCCCACAAGAGATGAGGAGCTATCAGAAGAGGGACCTGTACATACAGCAGAATAGACACACTTGATCTTCAAGCCTGCATGGTACCATGGGATGTGAAGACTTGGATTTGCCTGCATTTCTGAGGCCCAGGGTTCCAGCATTACATTTCAGAGACAAATTCTGACACAAATTTCTCAAGCAACCATGTTTCAGCTTGGGTCCTCAAAAGATCTAGTTTGGGTCCAGGGCCTCAAGACTAGACTCCCACCTGCTATGTACCCACATGTACTTTAAGAGGAAACCAGGTTAGAGGAGAAATCAAGTCTTCATAAAGTCTGAGGTCTACTTGGGGAACAAGAAAGATCTAAGAAAATATCAGAGCTAGAGAATGACCAAAAAGTCAAGTGGACCACAGCTAAAGTGGGGGAAAGTGACCAAGTGGCCATTTCTGCTTTCTTCAGCTCAGCCACTACCACCCTCCTCTATACCACTTACTTAGGACTGACTCAGTGGAACCTGCAGGCTCATGGAGTTGTTCATGGGTAACAGTCAGGATTAGAACCATCGAGAAGGAAAGCTCACATGTGTTACCACATATATACCACATATAGGCTCAGTTTCAAGTCTCCCTAACTAGCTTCTGGGACTTGGCCACAGTGACCTCCTTGGGTTAAGGAACACACATAAAGACCTATTCATTTCTTATCCCGTTGGCCCAGTAGCATAAATATACACAGTCCTTGCTTACAGAAGGCAGTCAATAAATGCTTGTGGGAGGCTTAAGGTGACTGACTTGCATCATACCTTCCCAGGTAACAGGTGTGCTAGGTACCTGCCCCCTTGAAGTCAGCATGCTAGGGATGCTCGAGGCAGGGAAGAGGGCAGATATGGGGGCAGACATGCGAACGAATGCACATACTCAGTTCAGGGGAGAGTGATGCCTTGTATTCCAAGAAGACTGAAGTGCTACCGGCACTGGGAGCCTTGTGATTTGGGACTGAATTCTGGAAGATGCAATATCTGAGCTGAGCTCGAAAGTCAGATTAAGAATTGTGTAGAACAGAAAAAGGAGATTGTCAGTGAAGAGACAGCACAGGACAGCTCTGTGGAGAGAGCTGTACAGGAGGGGGCCGGGTGGAGAGGGCCATCTCTCTACATGTACAAAAGCCACTGCAGCAACCTGAGGAACATTCCAGCACCTAGACCCTATGTCTCAAGGAGTGGGACATTTATAGCATGCTCCAGCTATAAGAGCCCTGTGGTGTACCCTGGGATTGACTTAGGGCTGACTGGATGGTAAGCCTCTTCTATGGGGCAGTGCTGTGACCTGAGAGCCCACATGGAGTCAGGCATGTGGGTGCCCAATAGAAACTGCTGGACAAGCAAGAAGGACAGAAGAGAAACCTAAAACACACCACTGAGCCCTGTGGCTATATAACCCAAGAGGCAAACATCTGCAGGAAGAGACCTGGTCCCACACTGATGCTGGCATGGCCAGGGGGCATTAAAAGCTCCTTAGGACTCAGCAGGGATGGTGTGGATCGGTGATAGGACAGAATCAGTCAGCTGCCCTGGAATGCAGCTAGTTCTATGGAGTTAGAAAAAGTAATGGAGGAGGAGGAGCAGGCAGACAAACACAGACCAGATTATTAAAATTCAAAAATCCTGGAAAGTCGTGCTTCTGAAAGCACAGGACTGATGTCCCACGGGGGAGCTGGAACCCCAAACTGCTTACATGGCTTTAGAGAAGGGACATGTATGTCTTAAAGGTCTTGTTGGGCTGGCAGGTATCCACTAACATTGTCACTACTATCTGTGTGGTGGGGTAACAGTTACAGTGAAGGAATCCTTGGGCCTCCCAAAGCCTCTCCAGTCTGTTTTTTCATCCTCAAAGTGAGAAGCCTCATGAACCCCCAGAAAGCAGCTATGAGTCAAATGTGCTCTTGGCATGAAGGGACAGGGAGGGGACAGCTAGGAAGAAGGCCATGTGCTGGCGGATACACTGATGGTACTACAGAAACAACAGCAGAAATGACAGTGTCCTACCGTCAGAAGCAAGTGCCTGGGGTCTCCGTGGAAGGATTCACAATGTGCCTCTCCAGCAGAACACTGATAGAGCAAAGCTGGACAGAGCAGGGTGAGAAGATGCCCCTGACTTACAAGATGTCAGCAGCAAACCCTCTCCATCATCTCAGCGTCACAACCCAGAAGGTCTCTGGACATTACCAAATATCAGCTTGGGGACTAGGTTGCCCTGAGTTGATCACCAAGCTTCCAGCACCCACTTGGCAGAGGACACCCCACATAGGGCCCGGCTGAGCCTGAGAACGTGGCCAAGGCCTCTAGCTGTGTAAAGGGTGGCTGCCTTGTCCTGGCCGTCGGCTTCCCTTCTAGAGCTCCTACACAATTCTTTTTCATCCCAGATGTGGGGCTCTGGTGGAGGGGCCATGCATTCCAAGCACAGGCTGACTCCTCTGGGTACCAGGCTAGAGAGCATAGAGGGGCTCTGACCACAGTCCGTGACACACTAAAGAGCCTGCGTGTGGCTGGCTGCTTGTGGTACGGGCATCAGCACCCTTGAACCCATAAAGCTGCAAGTGCCTACTGCCTGCCTTTCTGACTCCACAATGGACTTCATCCCAAATCAATACCCTTGCTCCACTCCTCTCTGGCCTAGCATGGGATACAGGCTACTGACTAACTGTGCCCTCACATACCAACAAAGGGAGGACTGGCAAGTCTGTCAGAGAACAGCTCTGGCCCTAGGACAGAGAAAGTGTGTGTGGTTTGAATATACCAAGCTGCATGCTCCCATCACAATGCCATGGCAGGGGGTTGGGGGAAGGTTACGCCAACCCTCCCATGCTGGATTTCACTGCTTCTGAACTTAACTGGACTTCACTGCTTCTGAACTTAACTGAACATTCAGCTCCCTGCTGTCGATATCAGACTCCTCCCTCTCCACCCAGCCATGATCCTCCATGACCTCTTTTCTTGCCATAGGTCAGCTGACTTGTGCTTGGTTGTGCCCAAGAGGTTGGATATGGGCCCTAAGCACAGACATACAGAAGTGAGGTAGTGTAGCTATGGGGCCAGGAGCCAAGTCTGCCACACTGCTTTGTGTCCATGTGCCATCACATCTGACCTGCTCACCCAGCATTTACATCTGTGTATGAATTCAGACTTTGCAGAAAGAAAGGGAAGTCAGAGACTTACACCTTGGCTCCTCCCAGGCCCTGCGGCCTCTGAAAGGTGAAGCAGAAAGACAGGAATGGACTCTGCTCTTATCCCTGTGCTAGCTACCCAGGCAAAGCCAGCTGCAGTTGCAGCATGACAATAATGCTCAAGCATGCCAACTGGTGTTAGATCCTGCCAAGGGACCAGGCCCGGCATTATTCATTGTGCCTCTCGCACCAGCTTGGATTCCAGAGTGAGTCCAGAGGTTCCTGAGACACCAGGAGTTGTGGAATCTTATAGCCAAAGAGACCAAGACCTGCAGGGCAGCAGGCTGAACCTCCCCCACCCCCACCCCGGGGCAGTGGAGTTAAAAAAGGGAGATGGGAAGAGTTCCTCTCTGCATCCTGTAGACATGGAAGAGGGTCCCCAGTGGGCTTAGGCAAGATCACACTAGCAATGGGACCAGTTAGGACACAGTCTTTTCACCTCCTTCAGGCCTGCAGGCAACTGTCCCTACACTTTCTGGATCAGTGTCTCTATGAGCAACTAAGTGAGAAGCTGGAACATCACGGCCCAAACCTGCAGACACAGATGAGAGGGGCTGGTCCAAGAACACCCTGTTGATAGCAACGGCAGAGGCTGGTTTTGTTTTGTACAAGAGCCTTCCTGGCCAGGTTTCACTCTGTCCAAGGGGCCAGTGTCACTGTGTCCACCATTCTCCTTCCATGCCAGGAGCCCGTGCCACCCTGGCCACCATGATCCCTCCATGCCAAAACCCTGTGCCATTCTGTCAACAAAGTTCTCTCCGTGCAAGGGACCCATTCCACTGTGTCCAACTACACTCTTCTCCCTGCCAGGGCCCATGCCACCCTGTCCCACAAGTAGAATAGCCAGTCTACTTATCCCTATTACACAAAGGACAAGACTCAGAGATCCTGAAAATTTAACTGCCCAAGTCATGTAGTTAGCAACTGATGGAGCATAATCCAGGTCCTGTGTCACTATAAACTTCCTGGAGCTGTGCCATGAGGGGTCCACCAGATCCAGGGTGAGTGGTTCACTGACTGACACCAGCTAGACCTGGGAAGAAGGTGACACCCTAAGGATGCATGTCCAATGAACGCTCCTCAGAGCTGCCAAACCCAACCATAGTCCATTGTGGGTCCATGGGCCATGTGCTCTGTCCTCTCTTCTAGAGAGAACATGAAGGTTCGCAGGACCTACTCCTTTCCCCCAAGATCTAACATCCATGCGTGTGGGGACTGACACTGAGCACAGATGCTTTCACACACACACACACACACACACACACACACACACACACACACACAC
>JADRCD010235487.1:0-15481 GCA_019843815.1 Montemys delectorum
TGGATGGATGGATGGATGGTTGGGTGGATGGATGGATGGATGGCGGTGGTCCCTGGAACGTCTCTCACCTATAGAAAGGCTGCGTGAAACAGCATTGGCAAGCGACAACGTGGGGTTTGCACACTGGATCCTTTGAAAATTCGTCCCTGTGTTGTCAACAGCTGAAGGATCCAGGCTGAGGGCCTCGCCACACTTCCACTCTATCTAGGTCCCCATCAGGGCCCCCTTTGCTTCCAGACTTTGCTGGTTTGCTCACTTTGTTGGAACCCCACCCTGCACCCCGTGTCCCCCTTCTCTGTCTTCCAGTCCTTACTTATGGACTCTGCTTTGGGGCCTCCCACGAAATCTTCTCCGTTCAAGCCAGTAATGAGTGTCTCTCCACCACACCCGGGATAGCAATAGAGGAAGGTGTTCATGTGACCTGTCCGAAGCTGGACGGCTGCCACCTTCAAGCATCTCCTGCCCCAGATGATGCAATGTGCCAGCACTTTTCCGCATCCCCCATGCATTCTCTGTCAAAACCGAGAGAGTCACAGGCACTAATGAGTCCTTTCAGTTGGGAATTACAAGTGCTTTTTTTTTTTAAATTGGAAGTGAATTTTGTCTTATGGTTTTAGGAAGCAAGTGAAAGATGACTTAATCAGGTAACAGATATTCTTGCACCTCAACTAATTTTCAGGGTTCCTGTCTGTTTGGGTCAAAATTTTATAAATCAAGTTACTTTTTTTTTTTTTTTGCATTTAAAATATTCTAAATAGAGATTCTCTCTCTCTCTCTCTCTCTCTCTCTCTCTCTCTCTCTCTCTCTCTTTGGTTTTTTGAGACAGGGTTTCTCTGTGTAGCCCTGGCTGTCCTAGAACTCACTCTATAGACCAGGCTGGTCTCGAACTCTGAAATCCCCTGCCTCTGCCTCCCAAGTGCTGGGATTAAAGGCGTGCGCCACCACCACCTGGCTAAATAGAGATTCTTTAAATGAATCAGTGAATGTATGGATGAATGGATGTATGGGTGGACAGATGGATGGGTGGACAGATGGATGGGTGGACAGATAAGTGGATGGACAGATGGACGGATGGACGGATGGATGGATGGATAGATGGCTGAGGGTAGCAGAAGCCGTGGAAGAGCTGGGTTAACGTGCATGTATTTTTAAGTGTTTTTAGCAGTGAACGCCTCCTTAAAGACTGGGCTGGGACTATATAGCTCAGGGTAGAGCAGCCTCGCTCCCATGTGTTAGGCCCTCAGATGGATCCCCAGCACAAGAAGGAAAAAAAGAAAAAGATTTAAGGCATGGATGGTGGCTTACACCTGTAACCCAGCATTGGCTAGATGGGGGCAGGAGGAGGGGGATGTCAAAGCCTGCTACACTCCATGAGACCGTGTCTCAAAATAAAGACAGATAAGGTAAGTAGCGTGTATTGCAGCGCCCTTCCGGGCTGCTCCGTCAGGCTCTGCAGCTCTGCTGCTGCTTCTCTTTGTGTAGACAGGCTCTCACTCGCAGAGATGCACCTGCCTCTGCCTCTGGAATGCTGGGATTAAAGGCGTGCTCCCCCAGCTTCTTAAAACATACTTGTACTGCCCCAGAAACCCGACTCGGGAAATGATTTTTATTTGGTTTGTGGTTTTGTGTGTGTGTGTGTGTGTGTGTTTGTTTGTTTGTTTTTGACATAGGCTCTCATACAGCCCAGGATGACCACAAGCTTGCTATGTAACAGAGGCTGGTCTTGAACCCCTGGTCCTCCTGCCTCTGGGTCCCAAGTGCTGAGGGTACAGAGATGTGCCACCACACTCAGCGCCCTCTAAGAACAGGTTTTGGTTTTTGTTTTTAAGTTTGTTTATTTTGTGTGTGTGGTCATAGATGCGGGCCCCACTGCCAGCTGGGTACAGTTCCCAGGACAACTTGTGGAAGTTGGCTTTCACCTCATGGATCCCAGGGTTGTGAGGCTTGTGGGCAGGCTTGCTCACCAGCCCTCCTCTAGGAACATTTCTTTTTTTAAAAGATTTATTTATTTATTATATGTAAGTACACTGTAGCTGTCTTCAGACACCCAGAAGAAGGCTGGCTGTGAGCCACCATGTGGCTGCTGGGATTTGAACTCAGGACCTTCGGAAGAGCAGCCAGTGCTCTTAACCACTGAGCCATCTCTCCAGCCCCACTCCAGGAACATTTTTAAAACTGCCTCCTTTCTCCTCCTCCCTCCTCCTCTCAGTTTAAAGTTGACATCACTCAGATATTTTGAATTATTTCCCTTATATCATCTGTAAGTGTGTTGAATCCTGTCCCTGAAATACTTATTCTCCCCTCTCCCCACTTGAACGCAGTCTCAATTCACCTCCTCAGGGAGTTCTCCCTCCCCAGGCTGGGATCCTCAGAGGCTCTCTAGGTCATGTGATTTTAAGACAGGAATCTGTTTTACAGTCGAGGAGATGGGGCCTGAATTGTGGCCATGCTGAATCTCTGAGGAACACCTTACACCTGTCAGAAAGGACAAGTCTGATGGTTACCAGGAAGATACCAGCAGCGACTCCCCGTGCAAAGCCGGGAGGGTGGGGGAGGGGTGGTAGGCCGACAATGGAGGCGGGGAGTCCTTCCCTCCCTTCTCCCACGGGAGCTGCTGTTGCCTTCCTGCTGCCTTCCAGGAAGGAGTTAGAAGCCGGCCTCGCCCTGCACCTTTAGCACTGTGGAGGGCAATGGTCAGAGTGCTGACCACGCTGTGGGACATACAGGAAGCTGGCTGTACTGCCATAAGGATGCCTAAGTGCTAGTCCCAATCCGAATCATTGTTTAAAACCTTCATTTATTTATTTATGTTTGTTATTTTATATGCATGGATGTTTTCACTGCATGTCTGACTGTGCAACGTGTACATGCCTGGCGCATGGTGAAGTCAGAGGAGAGCATCAGATTCTGTGAAACAGAAGTCACAGGTGGCTGTGAGCAGCCACGGCAGTGCTAGGAGCCAGACCCTGGTCTTCTGGTTTGCAGGAACAACATCTGAGCCAGCTCTTGAGTCCCCTAATTGGAATTATTAATCAGACATGGTGGTACTTCCTTACCTGTAACCCAGGGTGGAGGCAGGAAGAACAGGAGGCCAATGTTATCTTCTGATGCAATAGTGAGATTCTGGCTGGCCTGTCTTAAAAAAGTAATTTAGGGAAAAAAAAAAAAAAATCTAGCACTTGAGGGTTAGAGGCAAGTGGATCTCTGTGGTGTTCAAGGCCAGCCTACTGTACCCAACGAGTTCCAGGACAGCCAGCGCTACGTAGTGAGACCCCTTAAAATACAGACACCCCTCCCCCAGACACACACATACACACATACATACACACATATACACACATATACACACACATATACACACACACACACAAACAGTAAACACTGAAGTTGTCTGAACTTCTGAGCCTTGTTCAGTTGGGTTTGGGGTTTGCTTGTTCACTTGATTGTTCTGACAGGGTCATGAGCAGCCCAGGCTGATCTCAAACTTGTCATCCTTCTTATGTGGTACTGGGATTACAGGCCAGGCCACCATACCTGAGTCCATTAGGAAAATGAGAATAACATGTCCTTTGACTCTGAGGTAGAATGGTTTTGAGTTTAAAATTGTACAACATGGAGGAAGGGTCTCCTAAAACTGCTGAGCAAAGATATCATTATTGTATGGGAATTATCTTCCCTTCAAAGCGTACTGACGGCAGGCGGCGGCCCACAGTTATGGCTCCCAGCTCAGGAGCCTGCGTCAGGGAGACTGCTGGGAGCTCATCATTCCCAGCCAGACTGAGCAACAAAGAAAACAGGGAGAGCAGATCAAACGTGCGCGGTTCCACCGCTCGGGACACGGAGGCTGGAAAATGATGATCTCAAGTTTATCCTTGCCTACATTATGAGTTTGAGGCCAGCCTGGACTACAAGAGACCCTACCTCAAAAAAAGGCATGGGTGCTGGAGAGATAGCTCAGCTGATAAAAGTGTACACTGCTCTTGTAGAGGGCCTGAGAGAAGTTCCCAGGAATTGTACTGGGCAGCTCACAGCCACCACCTCCAGCTCCCATTTCTGGCCTTGGAGAACATCTGTACACACACATAAGAACACACACACACACACACACACAAAGACAAATAATAATATCTTTTTTGTTGTTTTTGTTTTTGTTTTCGAGACAGGGTTTCTCTGCGTAGCCCTGGCTGTCCTGGAACTCACTCTGTAGACCAGGCTGGCCTTGAACTCAGAAATCCGCCTGCCTCTGCCTCCCGAGTGCTGGGACTGAAGGTGTGCGCCACCACTGCCCGGCTCTACCTGTCTTTCCCTGGTGTCTTTGCAGCTAATCCAGGAACAATGCAAACAGAGAGGAGCATCCAGAGTTTCGGCAGCAGATACAGGCAAATCCCTTTTGTGTATGATGTCAAGCGGAACGTGTACAACGAGGAGAATTTCCAGCAGGAGCACCGGAGGAAGGGCCCCACCTCTGGGAAAGTGGACATCAACGTCACCACCTTCAAGCACCACGTCCAGTGCCGGTGCGTGCCTGTGCCCAGCCTCTCAGCTGTCACCAAGCCAGGCGGGGAGAGCGAGCCTGACTCCTCTGCCGCCCACCTCTGTCTCTGTCTTCCTTCTCTGAATTTCTGCTGTCATAACCCTGCGATTTGTTGATTTGTTGTGTGCTCTGTGTGTGTGTGTGTGTGTGTGTGTGTGTGTGTGTGTGTGTGTCTTGCAGGGTCCCCGGATTATAAACTTCTTGGGCATTGGCTTTTAGACTGTTTTCTGGTATTCCACTCTAACAAAAGACCCAAGGCTGAGTAATTTCTAAATAACGAGGTTTGTTTGGCTCATGATTCTGATAGCCACTGGGTCCAAAGAGTATGGGTTCTCATCTCCTGGTAAGGACACCCTGCTGTGTCACAACAGAGCTGAGCAGTGGAAAGGAAAGCCTCACTTTATAGAACCCGCTCTCTCCATGCAGTGGGTGTGCACAGCTTTTGTCCCAGCACTTGAGAGGCAGAGGCAGGCAGATCTCTGAGCCTGGTCTGGTCTGCAGAGTGAGTTCCAGGAGAGTCGGGGCTACACAGAGAAACTCTGTCTTCAAATGGATGGATGGATTAATTAAATAATTAAGATAGTAAAAGAAAAACCAAAGCCCTGCTCTCCAGGCATGAGGAGGAGGCTCCTGCAGCCCAGGCCTCACTGCTCACTCACTACCTGTAAACATTGCCTCCAGTGGAGCCAAGCTCTTTGCACTTGAACCTTTGGGAGACTTGCCACATCTGCTCATCATAGACATAATGCCCTCGAGTATCCCCACAGTATCTGGGGATGATACCTAATAAACTCATTGTTCAATCAGGGCAAGCAAAATGGCTCAGTGGGTAAAGGTGCTTGCTGCCAAGCATGAGGATCTGAGTTCTAGCCCTGAGACCCACAGGGGAGGAGAGAACTGACTTTACAACGTTGTCCCCCGGTCCTCGCCACGCTAAAGAAATGTCAGGAAACACCAACTGTGGTTACTCGTCCCACAGAGAGTGAGACCGTTCTCACAGTGGTGGCAGAGACTCTTGTGCCATCCACGTCATGGCCATCGACAGAGGTGACACACCACCTCACAGTCCCACCCCGCTGTCGAGGGGCTCTGAACCCCTCTCTGTGCTGCGAACCTCTTAGCAAACCGACAAGTAGAAGTGCCTCTTTACAGGGTCACTTCTTTTATTCTTTATTGTTTTGTTTTTTCCTTGAGACAGACAGGGTCTGGCTTCATGCTTGAAGTTCTGATCCTCCTGCCTCCATCATGCCTAGCTCCTTTACTTTTTTTTTTTTTTTTTAACCCCAGTACTGGGAATTGAACCCACATCTTGACATACACTAGGAAAGCACTCTATCACTGAGCTGAGTCCGCCAAACTGCTGGGGTGTTTGTTGTCATGTTGGTTGTAGTAAAGTATATATGATATCCAGCTGGTTGCTTGGACCATTTTAAATGGGGATTTTGTGGCACGGTTGGGTTGTGATTTTGCAACTGTTACCACAGTTGGTTTGCAAGAAAACGTTTTCATCACCCCAAACAGAAACTCTCTACTCATTAAGCAATCCGCTCCCTACCTCCTGCCCCGCCCTTACAGAAGTCCCCATGAGTCTGCCTCCTCTAGACAGAGCTCTGAACCTGCCCTTCGGATTCCAGCAGAGCCATGCAACATTTGCCTTTCTGTGTTGGCCTTGTTTCATTTTAGCACCACTCTTTGAAGGTCCATCAACAATAATACAACAAGTGCCAGCACACTGCCTCTCTTCTGTGGCTGAGTAATAATCGTTGTGCTTATACACGCGCTGCCGGTCCATCCATTTGTTTACCAACACTCTGGTTGTTCCTTTCCTTTGGCCTCTGAGAATAACGTTGCTGTGAACATTGACACAGATCTGTTTTAATCCCAGTTTTGAATTCTCCCAGGACCCTACATAAGGGTAGAATTCCCAGGTCATATGGCAGTTCTTTGAGCTGCCATGAGCATGCTGGGAATTAAACTCTGGGCCTCAGGAAGAGGGCCTCAGATCTCATTGCTGGTAGTTGTGAGCCACCACGTGGTTGCTGGGATTTGAACTCATGACCTTCGGAAGAGCAGTCAGTGCTCTTACCCTCTTACCCACTGAGCCACCTCGCCATCCCTGTCTCTTCTTACTTTTTATTTTGAAACAAGGTCTTGCTAAGTTGCCCAGGCTGGTCTTAAACTCACTCTATAGCCTAGGCTAACTTTGAACTTGTGATCCTCCTGCCTCAGAATTCTAGGTAGCTGAGATTAACAGGCCTAAGCCACTAGGCCTATCAGTTTTCACTCTTAAGTTTAACTTAAATTTAGTACCTTCTATAAAGTCAGGTTCAACTGTATTCTTTTGTTTGTTTGTTTGGTTGGAGGCAGAGGCAGAGAATTTCTGAGTTCGAGGACAGCCTGGTCCACAGAGTGAGTTCCAGGACAGCCAGGGATACATAGAGAAACCCTGTCTCAAAAAACTCGAACTCTGCCTCCCGAGTTGATAGGACTAAAAGCATGCTTGGTGTTAGTTGTAATTGTGTTTATGTGAGTATGGGTATGTGCACAAGAGTCTGGGTGCCTGCAGATGACAAAGGTGTCAGATCCCTTGGAGCTGGAGTGAAAGGGGATTGTGAGCCATTGGCATAGTGCAGGGAGCTGAACTCAGGTCCTCTGCAACAACAGCAGCACAAACTCTTAACTGCTTAAGTCATCTCTCTGCTCAGTAATTTCATAATATGTAAAATATATAAAATTAGAAGGAAAATCAGTTTTATTAAAATATAGTGAGCCAGGTGGTAGTGGTACATGCTTTTAGTTTTCTTAATGGGAGGCAGAGGCAGGTAGATTTCTGAGTTCAAGGCCAGCCTGGTCTACAGAGTGAGTTCCAGGACAGCCAGGGCTACACAGAGAAACTTTGTCTCAATTTTCTGCCCCCAAACACACACACACACACACACACACACACACACACACAGACACACGGGTCTAGTAACCATAGTTTCAAGGAAATAATGAATGTAAATAATATCTCTAGCAATGCTAACATTCTGGTTATAATGCTCAGTTCTATAGCTTCTAACTCAGTTTACAATCAATATTCCTAATTGAAGGAGCCAAGCACGGCCGCACACGCCTGTAACCCCATCAAGACTGAGGCAGGAGGATTGTCATGAGTCTGAGTCCTGCCTAAACTCCACAGAATGCCAGACAGCTACAGAGTAGGACGTTTCCAAATGAACAACCAACCAACCAACCATTACTGAGAAAGTATGAACATTCGGAATTTAGTGGAAATAACGACTCTGCTCCCCAAAATTCACATTCACCTCAAATTCCGCCTAAGACTCCCAGATTCCATTAACCTGAGGTTAGGAATCCTGGGATGGACTTCATGAGAGTAGCTGTCATTACGACAGTTGTTCTCGCCCACTCCAGGCCTCTGCCCCCATCTCGCCCTCGACTGTCAATAGCCAAGGGCTCTGTATCTCTGCTTCAGCTTTAAGCATGTCCTGCCCTGTGCAAGTTGAGCTCCCCTCTGCTTCTATGGCACCGCCCTACCATCCCCTGCCTCAGGCAACAAAAGTGAAATGTCTTACCAGGGCAAGTGCTAGGCTCCCGGCAGGGACAAGGCTGAGGGGGTTCTATTCCCAGAACCATGTGCACGCCGACAAAATGATCATGTTCCATAACTTTACACCCCCACCCCCACCTCCCAACCCGTAGCAAGTATTACTAAGGCGATTTCAAGCTCCGGCCTCCACCTGCTCCGGCTAGGCTTCCTGTGGCCTTTCCATTCTCTTTTAATTGAAGATCTGAGTGAGATAGGTGTTTTAAGCCTCAGCCTATATTTTTTAAAAAATCCTTGCTTTCACTGCTTACACATTCCCTTTCTCTTCTCTTCATATTTCTACTTCAAAAGCGCCGTCCCAGCCTTTTCTGAATTTTAACGAGAAATGTAGGCCAGCAGGGAACCGCGGGCGCACTTCCGACTCCAGGATGCTTCTTCTGGAAGCGAAGGTCTGCTCTTGCCCAGCCGTGTGGCCTCCGGTGACTATCCAGCCAGCCAGTGCTGTCTCCTCTAGGCCGAGGGAAGGATGGTGGCACCTGCCTTGGGCCTGATTAGGAGGATTTAAGAGATCTTTTTTTTTTTTTAATGTCAAGGAATAATAAACACTAGATAAGTGGCTTTGCTTTTCTGGTTGAGGAAGATTTATAGGAAAGAAAATAATCTTTTACCTCCACCTCTTCCTCTCTGCAGAGAAACATCTGATCTCCTTCCTTGGTTTCTTCCTTTTGGTTGGCAGCTCCCTGCTCCCTCTTTGGCATCAAATATTCCTGTGCTTTCTCACCTCACTCTTTTGTTTAATTGAGATAGTCTAAAGTAGAGCTTGGACTCTGACACTCTCTCTCTCTCTCTCACTGTGTGTGTGTGTGTGTGTGTGTGTGTGTGTGTGTGTGTGTGAGTGTGTGTGTGTGTGTGTGTGTGTGTGTGTGTGTGTGAATACTCTGTGTGGAAGAAGCCAGCGAACAGCCTTGGGTGTTGGATTTTGCCTTCCACCACACACGTTAGGGACGCTGCCCTCCTTGTTTGCAGATGCAGCCCTGCTGTCTGGCCAGCTCCCAAGAATCCCGTCCCCACTCCCCATCTCCCTGAGGGTCCTTGGCTTCATAAGCTCTTTCACTGTGCATCTGGCACTTATCCTGGCAATTCAGACTCAGGTCCTCCTACTGAGCCGTGCCCTAACCCACATGTCTCACTTCAGATGCCTTCATGAAATCAGAATTTTTCTCTAAAATTTCCCCCATTGGCACCAGTTTCCTGTTGCTCTGACTCCCTTCTTGGTCCTGTGCAGCTCAGACCCAATTTTCCCCAATGCCAAAGGCCTCAGTGATGTCATGGGGGGGGGGGGGTTAGTTGTCTTCAGCCGAGTGCCATGTGCAGAGGAAGGGCCACGGCACCAGGTGAAGCAGCAGATTGCCCTAGTGCTCTGGGTTTAAGGTGGGACCATCAAGCTTGCTTTCTCTAATTATGACTGTACAGCTTCCTCAAACCCAGCAGCTCACTTGAAAATAGCAGGCCATGCTGGGCAGTGGTGGCGCACACCTTTAGTCCCAGCACTTGGGAGACAGAGACAGGCAGATTTCTGAGTTCGAGGCCAGCCTGGTCTACAGAGTGAGTTCCAGGACAGCCAAGGCTACACAGAGAAACCCTGTCTCGAAAAAAACAAAACAAAACAAAAAAAACAAGAAAGAAAGAAAGAAAGAAAGAAAGAAAGAAAGAAAGAAAGAAAGAAAGAAAATAGCAGGCCAGCATGCCTTCCCATGCAGTAGCCTTGCTTCTCGGTCCGAGCAGAAGGCGGCAAGCAGAAGGCAGCATCCATAAGCTCAGCGTTGTAGAGAAGCCAAAATGCTGAGGTAGGAACCAGAAGATACGGCTGCCTGCCCTGACTCTGCTCGCACGGGTGGCTCTGACCTCCGGGAAAGTTACTCGTAATTATTTGGCCTTGTGTACCTTAGAGATGCTTATGGTCATACCAGACAGAATACATGGGATCGGGGCTGGACAGGTTGCTCAGTGGTTAAGAGCATTGGCTACTCTTACAGAGGATCTAAGTTCAATTCCCAGCAACCACATGGTGGTTTATAACCATCCATAACTCCAGTTCCAGGGACCCAATGCCCTCTTCTGGCCTCCATGGGCACTACATGCACATGCCACACACACACACACACACACACACATACACACACATACACACACACACACACACACACAGGCAAAACACTTATACACATGAAATAAATCTAAAACTGTTTTTTTGGTTTTTTTCTTTTTTTTTTTTTTTTTTGGTTTTTCGAGACAGGGTTTCTCTGTATAGCCCTGGCTGTCCTGGAACTCACTCTGTAGACCAGACTGGCCTCCAACTCAGAAATCCCACCTGCCTCTGCCTCCAAAGTGCTAGGATTAAAGGCATGCGCCACCACCGCCTGGCTAAAACTGTTTAAATACACGAAATCACTTCATTCGTGAGCATACATTTTAGTAGTGCACATGCTGAAGTTATATCAGTTGTTATAGTCAAATCTCTTATCTAACCCAACACAGCAGGGAGGAAAGTCTCCCTGGTCAGCTGCCAGTCCATGCCAAACTATGCATGGAAAAATGTAATTTAGAGCCAAGCTGGCTTCACACATCTGCAGAGCATGGTCTCCCTCTAGATCAGTTGTCCTCTATCCATATGTTGTGACCTCTTTGATGGTTGATCTTTCACAGGGGTCGCTTAAGATCATCAGAAAACACAGGTAATTTAGAATTCATAACAGTAGCAAATGACAGTTGTGAAATCACAACAAGATGACCCTGTGGTCGGGGGTTGCCCCCACATGGAGAACTGTATATTAAATGGCCTCAGCGTTAGGGCGCCCGAGACCCGCCGGCCTAGGTGATCTGAAGCTATCTTGAGGTTGCTCCACCCCAGCCACACCGACATTTTGTTCTTGCTTTGAGATAAGGTGTCCTTATGCTGTCCAGGTTGGCTCACAGGCTCAAGTGATCCTCCTGCCCCAGCCTCCCTAGCAGCTGGGACAGCAGGTATGTGCGACTGCACTCTGCTTTTCCCACCAACTCGCTGGGGTTTTCTCTGTTGGTTGCCCCTCACTGTGTGGCCCTTTGTTAACCAGCCTGGCTTTAAACTCAGAGATCGCCAGCCTCTGCCTGCTGAGCTGGGTTCAAAGTGTTTACTCAGACCTTTCAGTGCTTGCTCGCCTGCCTGCCTGCCTGCTTGCCTCCTTGCCTACCTGCCTCCCTCCCTCCCTCCTGTCTGTCTGTCTTTCTTTCTTTCCTTATTTCTTTCAAAGAGGTTATGTCATCCAGCTTAACTTCACAGTCATTGTATATCCAGAGATGATATGGACTAGCTCCCTCTGCCTCCAGCTCCCCCCCCCCCCCCCCCCCCGCCCCGCCTCCAGATCCTGGGGTTGAGATTATAGGCCTACACCATACCTGGTATATGTGGTGCTCGAGACTTAACTGAGGGCTTCATGCATGCTTGGCAAGCAAGCGCTCTACCAAGCGAGCCACATCCCCGGTCCCCCACTCCCAAATTTCCTTCTGGTAGAGAAACCGTCCTGTCACTTGCAGACTGTTTCCCTCTACCGCTGGGCGCCGCTCAGGAGAGCCAAAAAGCATCTCCCGAGTCAGCCCCGCTGCCTCCTGGGAAACAGGACGGCTCCTAGTAGAGACCCACCCACAGATAACTCGGCCTTTAGAATCTGCAGTCGTCTCTTTCCGTGGCTAACCCTTCAGGTACACGACACCGCTTCTGTAACGGTCTAGATATCCAGGCAAATGCAGACAGTTAGCTAGTGTCAGCTTAGGTTAGATTGTGACAGGACGGCTCCCAGGGCAGACACCTGCTACCACCTGTACCTCGATTGCTGCGCTTGAAGCCTCCCCCCCACCCCCAGTTCAGTCCCAGTGACTCACAGGGTAGAAGGAGAGAACTTATTCCTGCAAGTTGTCCTCTGACCTCCACACATGCCCACATGCGCGCGCACACACACACACACACACACACACACGTGCAAAAATAAATAAATATAAAAACTAAGACATTTAACTGTGCCTATCACCCACTGATCTCATAACAAGAACAGCAAAAGCTTTTTTTTTTCTTTTAATGTGTGTTGATGTTTTTCCTTCATGTAGGTCTGTGCACCGAGTGTGTGTAGTGCCAGCAGAGGCCAGGAGAAAGAGTTGGATTCCCTGGGACTAGAGTTACAGGTGGTTGTGAGCCACCGATAGGAACTTAACTAACAGATGCTTGAAAGAGCAGCATGGGCCCCTAACCACTGAGCCATCCCCCCAGTCTCCAGATCACTGTTCTTATTAGAGGCATGGAAATGCTAGTTCATTCTCTACCACAAGTTAGCTGGCGTGGCTCTCTCCAAAGAGCCAGTAAAAACACAGAACTAACTAGACACTGGAGCCTCAGTTCTTTCCAGGCCCACCTTGCTGGTTCTTGCTGGCGGGTTTTGTCCTCCAGGGGTATTTCTCAAGGTGTAGAAGTATCTTTTGTTCTCTAGGCCAGGGGTGGATAGGCAACCTTCTTCTAGTGGGCAGAAGCCAGGGATGCTAAACATCCCCAAAGTTCAAAGGACCGTCAGTCTTCCAGCAGAAACGTATTTCGATCCAACATGAGTCTCTGTTCTCTCTCCCAGCTGCTCATGGCACAAGTTCCTGAAATGCATGCTCACGATCTTTCCGTTCCTGGAGTGGGTGTGTTTGTATCGGTTCAAGGACTGGCTTCTCGGAGACTTACTTGCTGGTCTAAGTGTTGGTCTTGTTCAAGTCCCCCAAGGTAAGAGCAACTCCAAAGCCGCCTTCCCCAGAGCTGTGAGCCACTGGCCCTCAGCTGCTCAACAAAGGAGCGAGCTGCATTACCGCTGTAGACATGGCTCCCTTGGCTTCCCCAGGTTTTTAACCCCTCCAGGTGGTTCCCAAAGGTCTGGTTGAATTGAGACCCAGGAAGACTTCCTGTGGCGTTTGCAGTCCCCCACTCCTGGTCATGTTCTGCCTCAGTGGTGGTTTCAGTACTCCCTTAACAGTAGATCTCAAGAGGCGGTAGTTTCCCTGAGGAAGGTGCCTGCTAGGGAGCGGCCGCAGCTGTTAGCCAGTGCCCGGCGGCTCAGAGGCAAGAGTACAGGGTCACAGGGGAGTAGGGGCTCCCTGGGGTAGAAAGCTCCTCTCCATGCAGGAGCGGTGGGGCACACAGACAGTGCTAGCACTAGAAAGGTGTGTGTGTGGGGGGGAACAGGAAGATGCGCATTCAAGGCCAGTCTTATCTACTTGAGAGCTTATCTGAAAAACAAAACAAAATAATGATTCCAAATAGGAACCAATAACTTTGTTTTTAAGACAGAGTTCCATAATATAAGCTGGCCTCTATCTCAGAGATCTGCCTGCCTCTGCTTCCCAAGTACTAAGATTAAAGGTGTGTACAATCAGGTACAACTAACTTTGTTTCTTTCTTAACATTTATTTATTTATTCTGTGTGTATAGAGGTCAGAGGATGACTAAGGGAGTCTGTTCTCACCTTCCTTCATGATGTGTGCTAGAAATCTCACTTCAGCCCCACCTTTTTTTTTAACATGCACACATGCACATACACACACACACACACACACACACACACACACAGAGAGAGAGAGAGAGAGAGAGAGAGAGAGAGAGAGATTGACTGACTTTATTAAGGGGTCTGTACTGTATGCTAGCTATATCTTTCAAGTTCAGTTTCCTCTCTTGCGACTTCTCATTGTGAGTAGTGATTGTACGTGGCACTGTGTTGCACTGACATTGGATGTGAGTGCATACCGTCTATTGGCCATGATCCCACATCCCCCTTTTTTTTTTTTGCCCCTTGTCCTCCTATATTGTTTTACTTGTGCTTGCTTGTCATATGTATATACATGATTTCATGTGCCTATATAAGATCTAGGGACTGCCGGGCAGTGGTGGCGCACACCATTAATCCCAGCACTTGGGAGGCAGAGGCAGGCAGATTTCTGAGTTCGAGGCCAGCATGGTCTACAGAGTGAGTTCCAGGACAGCCAGGGCTACGCAGAGAAACTCTGTTTCAAAAAACCGAAAAGAAAAAAAAAAAATCTAGGAACCACACATGAGAGTAGACAGCCCAATTTGTGTTTCTGAGACAGTAATAATTCACTTCCTTCGATGGCCTCCATTTTCCTGCATTTTGATGACACAGCTTCACTCTTGATGGCTGAAAAGCCTCCACTGGAGGTACGCACACGTTCGTTCTTTACCTATTCCTCTGTCACTGGACACCAGGCTTCTGGAGTTAGCAACTCTCTTAACTGTCCCTGAGGTGTTGCTTCTCCACAAATGACCAATCAAAGTGTGGGAGGCCCTGTGCTCAGAGAATCCCAAAGCCAGAGTGTCCCTCTGGCTCTCAGCAGATGGAGGGGCGAACAGACCTCACGTTTTCCACAGCCAGTGCTCCCTGGCAGCGCCCATGTTCTAATGTTCCCCTCTCTACCGGGGAAACAGGCTAGAGAGCAACCAAAGGCAACCTATGTCCGTGTGAAGACGCTGGGTTCATCATTCCCGAGTTCAAACTAGCCTACAGTTCTTACATGGTCACGCTGGAGGTTGAACTCAGGGTCCGGTGCACACCAGGGAAGTGCCCAGTCACCGTGCTTACCCTAGACCTGGTCTCTACTGACCATCTATCTACCTGGCAAACAGTTTGCCAGGATCTAGTAAATGGCCGCCCTGGAGTTTTCATGAAGGATATGTAATCTTGAGGAATTTGTAAGTCTATGGACCAGGAGAAATATGCAAGAATATCCATCCATAGCTTAGACCTGTCCTGGAATCAGAAGCTGAATCTTGTGAAATCCTAGAGACAAGCATGAAGGAAATGGCTCCAACAGACCCTGATGCCTTTTAACTTTGATTCTAGTCTTCGACGAAGTTGAGCTATCCTTCATGCCTTCAAACTAAATTTCCTATTTAGTATAAGGTAATTTAAGCATAGTTTTACTTTTTGTAATCTATAGAACCTTGATTAAGGGGGAAAAAAAAAATAAAAAAAACGGTGGGCAGTGGTGGCACATGCCTTTGATCCCAGCACTTGGGAGGCAGAGGCAGGCGGATTTCTGAGTTCGAGGCCAGCCTGGTCTACAGAGTGAGTTCCAAAAAACAGAAAAGAAAAGGAAAGGAAAAAAATGGGGAACCGGGGATCTAGCTCAGTCAGTAGGGCTAGACAGTACTTACTTACAAAGGCTGCAAGCCTGACCTGAGCCCAGCCCACAACCCACGGAAACATGCAGGGAGAGAGCCAACTCCATGAGGTTGTCCTCTGACCTACACACATACAAGTTATACCACACACACACACACACACACACAGCGGCAGACACACATGAACGCATACCCCATA
>JADRCD010235488.1:110-24101 GCA_019843815.1 Montemys delectorum
CTCTCTCTCTCTCTCTCTCTCTCTCTCTCTCTCTCTCTCTCTCTCTCTCTCTCTCTTTCTCTCTCTCTCTCTCAAAGGTTGGGGTATGCCAGAATTCCATAGAAGAACTGCTAAAGGTCAGATGATTCGACTGCACTTGCTGAGCTGGCTACTCTGCTTCCCATCATCTGCTTCCCATCATTTGCCACCACTTCCTTCGTTAATGGCAAAGGGTGAAGGTCACTCAGCAAAGTCCGGAGCCTCTGAAGCAGGGATACTTGCAATATACAGGAGATATGACCCACCTTTGAGAATATGAGATCCATTTTCTGCTTCTACTCTTTCCTACTGTCCCAAAGTACTTAAACCCCTTCATCTTTAGGACATCAGAGATTCTCTAGTTCAAAACATCATTGATCTCTAGATTGTGAAAACAGACTCTAGAGAAAGGCTGAAATTAAGAAACAAAACTCTTAAGTTCTCCACACCCATGACATGGACCCTAAAGTGAAAGCATATCACACCCAGAAACCCCTGTGACATTCTTTTTCGTGAGCTCTAGAGTAGCTTTTTGGCCATCAAGTGAGGGGGAGGAGTTGTTACTACCAGTGTCAGAGTGAGAAGAAGAAACTCATTTTCTAACCTGTTTCTGTTGCAGTTTGTCAAGTGCATATATGAATAATTCTCTCAAAAAAGCATGCTACTGATGCTCTCATAAGTTTCCAGTGACCTTCTTGAACATTATGAAGTAATCCTCTGGCACTGTATTCAGAATTTAGTGTGTTGGATTTTGCATCACTATGACAGAATACCTCTGGTCCACCTGAGGCAGAACCAGCCAGGTGAGTTGTGCAGTATCCCCTTGAAGAGGAAACCTAAGGGTTCTTTGAAAAGTCAGTTCAATGGTGTTTTTGCTGAGGCAAACACATGAAGGAACATTCCATTAAAGTGGACACGTGTGAAAGGCTAAGGCAGACATATAAAGGAACGTCTCTCTGAAGCAGACACAGGAGAGAGGATGTTCTGCTAAAGCAAGCATGTGAAAGGACATATGATGATCTTTGCTAACAACACAGATGTGTTGGTGCACCTTACATTGCGTAGTTGAGCTGCATTTGTCAGGATGCCATAGAGAGAAATGTACCAAAAAACTTCTGGCGGTGTACTGAAGTTTCTTGCCACTTCTGTGGACTTTGGCTGATTGGATGCACATGCTGAGGCAAGGCATATAGACAACGTGGGATATTTGAAGGGTGTAAATAGGACTCCACAGAGTGATGGAGAGAGAGTTTGGCTTGCTGGTACAGCTAGCTGTTCATTGCTTCTGGGTCTTGAGTCTTCGCTGATCTTTGCTTCCCTGAGAGAGGCACAGTTGAGAACTCTTGGCGTTCCTGTTGGCCCTGGTCCCTCTGGCTGTCTCTGCTAGGCCATGTCACTGCTGCTGATTTCTGTTCACTATCCTGACTCTACTGAAGTGGACTGCTAGTGTATCTGTGAGGTATTTGTGAGCGAATCAAGCTGCCCCAGCCTGCTGACCTGTGAACTGAACGGCTGATTTCCAGACAACACAGAAGAGAGTTGTTCCAAAGAACCTTTCTGAGCAGGTCCAGTTCCCCCATAACATTTCATTTTCACTAGCTCTGGTGGGTGGTGGGCTACAAGGGAGGTTAAAGAACCATCATTAAAAATAAAGTTTGAAAAAATTAAAGTTATAATCCCCTGATCTTCATCTTCTGGCCCAGGGCTCCTGCTGCTTTCCCCAGGAGGCCTAAGGAGGCCCGAGGAATATCCAGCTTAGACTTCTCCCAGGCCAATTCCCTGCCAGTTTGGCCCCAAGAACATCCATCTTAGAGAAAAATAAACTAAGGGACTAAGAATGTGTTTTGGCTCATAGTCCCAGATGGTCATGGGGGATTCCTGTGGATGGGAAAGGAAGCATAGCAGACAGCACTTCCTCACCTCAAGGACACCAGGATAGGGTGGGGCAGAACAAGACATACACTTGTCTGAACGCAAGCAAATGGGGCTTAATAATACCAGAGATAGCTGCTCTCCAAGCCCAGTGCGAACTGCAGTGCATTGTGGAATGTTTCAGCCTCACAGAGACCATGAGTCACCCACGCCATTGAACATATGCATATTACATTGTAAAGTGTCTCATCGAAGCCTACCACAAACGATTTGTGCAACTTGCTGAGCATAAGCAGATTTAGTGAGGATGGACTTTTCACTTGACTTTTATTGACAATAAGGTAGGTTGAAAGTGTTCTAGTCTGATGATCAAACACAGGTTTGCTCCAGCATTATAAAACAACAAAATGCTTTTACTTCTTAAACTGTAAAAGAGGCATAAAGAACCAAACACGCTAGAACCCAAATTTAAAAAAAAAAAAACCCACACAGACAAGAATCCAACCCAGACACCCAGACATCGCTGAGGAATTCCCTCTAGACCATACTAAAGTGTAACAACAGCTTCACAGCTAAGAGGTCTGTACCTCTCAATATGGTGTCCTTCTAATCTGAAGGTTAGACTCAAGTAGTACTCATTGAACTGACCAAACATCAGACTCTGGGCTTTGGTGCTTCCCATCAGCTCTTGTAAGGCAATGGGTGGGTATTTTATCCCTTGCAAATGAAGAGGGAAAAAAATGCAGATAATACAGGACCTGACCTCTAGCACTATGCCCAAACATTGTTGTTCAATGTTTGAACTTTTCCTCTCAGCTTCAAAGTTCTGAATAAAGAGCTAGAGAGAGGGTTCAGTGGGTAAAAGCACTTGCCGCTAAGGCTGAGTACCTGAGTTTGATCCTTAGAACATAAAGGATGGGAGGAGAGAACTAACTCCTATAAGTTATCTTCTGACCTCCACCAGTGCACAGTGTTACACCCACACATAAAATAAACACATGAAAAAAAATCAATAAATTCTTAATAAAAGATTGGTCAAGGGACAGTGGCTTATGTTTATGTAAATTCACCAATTACTTACTAAGCTCTCAGGGTATGCCATGCTATGGGGCCCTGGGGACTAAAGAAATAGCTTAAGCATAACAGATGTGACATTATTCATCAGCATATATTATAAATATGGTTTGCTTGAATCAATATAAGCACACTGGCAGGCAGCCCAGTAACTCCCTCTGGAGAATTCTCTTTAGCACATCCTAAACTATACAAACAACCTAGAGACTCACCTATTTAAACAAGATATTTATCCCAGGTACTAAGTATCATGCAGGAGGAAATACTGGACTGTGTAATCAAACCACGTATGTCTGCTGACCATCAGTGCTATGTAATCTAGTGGGCACCTAAAGTTATTTCATGTCAATGGTGCATTGCATGCACCATTGCATCCAGGTTCCTGTGCAGCACATGAGTGACACACACCTAGTTTTCAACATGATAGGTTTTATCTTGAGTAGGCATATTCTAATATTTCTGAAAATATACATTGTCAAGGAAAATTGAAACCATAAACACTTGCTGTGTGCTAGAACCTGTCCTTTTACAACTGTGGGAAACCTTAGCTTGTCTTCTATTGTTGGGGTCTAGGATTGCAACAAAGGTCTACAAAGAGTTGGCGGTTGCCATTTGTTCCCATTGTCCCATGAGCTGAAGATCAGTTTTTACATCTTAAATAATTTTTTAAAACCTCTCCAGTGTTTTGAGTATGGTTCATTTAGTGGGGGATACAGTTAACACACACTCAGCCCTGGGTTCAGTCCTAGTATGAAAAATAAAAATGAAAGAAAAGATAAAGAAATCAAATGAAGAAGGCATTGTTGTATATGAAAATTACATAAACGTTATTATAAAGCCAAAAAGGCTTGTTATAATACTATTTTTCACTTGAGAGTGGTGTATAACTGAGACAGTATACACAGACAGTGGGAGCTATTGGATTATGAGATAGGAAGAGACCCTTCATCTTGTGATCTAGTTTCTCATTCCTGATAATTAGGAGTCAAGAAACTTCAGCACAACAGACAGAGGCAAAATTGCCTACAGGTATTATGTGTGATCCCCTAAAGACATTTCAAAAGAGGATGTTAAAAACAACAAATCAACTGTACCTACTTAGAACTAGAATGTTTGTGACCCTGAGTTTCACAGTTATTCTGTGCTTCCATCTGTCATCTAAACAACACGTCATACTCCTACCAAAAAAAACCCTTATATTTCATTTATAAAAGGAAATTCCTTAAGAAAAACAAATAACTCAACTCATCTGCTTTAATTTTAAAATTGTACTTAAATGTGTAAGCTTTGCTTAATCTTTAATCTTTGTCATAAATTATGTCCTTTGGAAAATTTAACCCAGAAAGCCAGGATTAAATACAATGTCATCGTAAAGATAACTGAGCACACTGTCACCCACGTCAGACTCCCACGTCCTAGATGTGTTTCCCTAAATATTTTTTTTTCTCTAAAATGCCCATGCTCTCCAGTGTGTGTGTTCCCTTCCTGATCTCAATAAACTCCTGACTCATCTAGAAACTCACTTCCGCAACGTGGTCAAGATTCTTGTCTTACTAGAGCAGAAGTCTCCAAGGCTCCATAAAGAGACACAGGCTCCCTCCCGGCAGCACTGCTGGGGTAGATCCCCAGTACCACTGACAAACTAATGTTAGAATAGCACACACATCATAGCAAGCATGGCTCTTGAGTTACCAGGACAGAGACTGGAAAGCTTTCAAGCAGAAAGTATTTTTCATCTGCACCTTTGTGGGGGAAAGTTTGCTGACTAATGAGTTAGAGATTCCATTTCTTCCCTTTCAAAAGGATGCAGGGCCACTGATCCAAATGGGATCCTCCTTGAAATTTCGGAAAATCTAAAAAAAACTGTAGAGATTTTGTAGCCAAAGACATCATGGACTGAGTGCACGCTCTACCCTAGGCAGCAGTCCAAATGCCTGTCACATTTACAAGCAAGAGTGGCTGTACAAGCCTCAAAGGCATTCTAAGCGGAGTGCCTCTTAGAAATTAGTGTGGCTCCTCCTTATAGGGCCCTGCCGCTCCTCATACCAAAACAGGAAACTCTAACAAATGTAGGTAAGTGATATCAGAAAGGACCCCAACTTACCTTGGAAGAACCAGTCGGCAGAAGAAACCTTGATGATACTTGATTTAATATGATTTTTAAGTAATAAAGAAAAAGACTAAAAGAGAGCCATGTGTCATTCATAAAGTAAATCATTACGTCTTGCCACTGATACTCCGAAAATCCCAGTTGAGATGAATGCTTCTCATTGAGTTGCTTTTTGTGCATACGTACTTGAGGAATTGCTATTATCAGACACCACAAAATGCTGAGACACTAGCAGGTCCCCAAAGGATTGAGGAACAGAGGAAAATCAATGTCCTCATTTTGAAGAATCTCTAAAGCAAAATCAGGGCACAAATTTCTCCGTTAGGAGACTGCTGATGGGTAAGTCTATCTGTACTCTTATGCAGATCCAAAGAGACCACTGAAGCTCTAACCATAAGGGATGGCCTTACATCAGTGGGCCTGGGGAATCTATCCACATGAAACCACTGCGGGACAGTGCGGGTGTAAATCTGAGGTGATGTGCATCAGATCACCAAGGAGTGTAGTTGCAGTAAGAGGAATCAGACTGAGAACAGAGAAGCAGGAGTGGGAGATGGAGGAGATAATCTACACGAGATGTGATTCTGGCTCAGATAGTAGAGCTGGAGAAGTAAAACAGGAAGGAACTCGATGCAGTACAAGTAGAAGCGGGTGATCAAGAGGACTCTAACACTTCTCCTTTGCATGATGGAGAGCATGAAAAACCCAAGTGCGCACTGAAGAAGACTTGAGCAAAGCAAATTTAGGGAACAATGAAGATTTTGACTTGGGGCATACTGTGTGAGATAAGATGCTTGCCAGATACACATGATGGGCCTGAAAATATGCAGGTCTTGCTTCCAAGCCTGGGCTTCAGGGAGGAATTTCACATAGAATCTATAGATTTGGCTGATTCTTACAAAAAATGATATGAACCCTCGAGACCAGAACAGGTCTTCAAAGGAGTGAACATGGATCAGAAAGAGAGTGGGCCACCTTTCTGTGGGCCTGGTTCTCTCACAGAACATCTTAGAGAAACAAAAACACACCACAATCTACCAATCCAGTGATGTCACCCATCAGCTGTTTTCCTAACATCTTCAATTGCTTAGAACATTCTTGCAAAAAGGAAAAGAGCAGACCAGCTTCAGAGTTACTACAATTAGCTTTCTGGAAGTCCCAGGAGAGACCCCCAGGTGACCACCCAGAGATTAATCTTATTTTAAGCTTTTCATTCAAAGTAGAGGATCTCCTCTTTACCAAAGTTAGCAGGTATTTGAGGAACATACAGGGACAACACCTTTGTGTCACTGGGGGAAAATGAGTCATATATGAATTAATCCCAAAGACTGAGATTTCAGCATCCTTATACTTGGTGAGCTTCTGTTCCCGGTAGATAATTCTACCCATTTATTCTTGAGCTGTTAGATACGGGTGTTTTTTACCAAGGCTACCTTGAGCAGTACACAATGAGAATGTCTTCTTACATTTTTTTGTTCAATAAGTTAAAGGGACTGAGAACTGAGTCATAAAGAGATTAAAGGCACCAAATGCTCAGCTTCTCCAATGTGAAAGCAAGACAAGCTTGCACACACCACATGGGCTTCCCAAACCGCACAGGAAGAAAGCTCCTCTCTCCCAAAGGGTGAGGTTGTGACCGATTAACATTATTTGAACATGTATTTATGGCTTAAATATGAAGGTTCCCCCCAAGAAAGTTTAGAGGTTGGGGGTTTGGTCCCCAACTGAGCTAATGAATCACTGTGAGGTGACTGGACTGTACTGGCTCTGCCTCCATACGTGGATTAATCCATTGATGGATGTGTAATTGGAAACCTTATTAGGAAGTAATAGAAACTTTCAGAGGTGAGGCCAAAGTCAAGGCAGAAAGTCAATGGAAACATGCCTTGCAACATTGTATCGCCCTGCACTGTTTCTCACAACTCACTTCCGGCAGTCCTCCCTCCTACTGCTATGAAGTACCTCATCATAAACCAGAAACAACGGCACCAGAAGACCTCAGATTAAAACCTTTAAAACTATGAGCACAAATAGACCTTCTTTCGAACAGTTTCCATCCTGCATTTACCACAGCAATAAAAGCTCTGACACACACAGTGGCCCTGACGTAGAAAGACCATGTGGTTTAGCTTCCACCCTGAGAGTCCTGAGAGTAACAGAGGCCACCAGTACAACAGGTGTCAACTCTCTTCTGCAAGGAAGGACATGTAGACTCACCCAGAAACACCACGCCTGCTGACTCTACTCCCATTCTGAGCTTCTTACAAAGGAATTTCTCCAAACCACATAAAAGGGCTCACTGACATGATTTCTGGTAATGACAAATGTCTCTGTACTGAAACATTTCCAGAAATATTTTAGCCTCTCCTGCAGCTTTAAAACCTTGTATAAGTTACTGCCTAGGTCACTCTTTATCTCTGCCTGCCACTCACCAAGCACTCTATATATCCCAGGACTCAACAGCACTGATTCATAGAAGACACTCAGAGTTGGAGGAATGCATGCTCAAGCACACTCACTCACTTAATTCCCACAGAACTCCTAAGAAATTAACTCTCCTGAGCTGATGAATTTACTCATATAGACTTGGCTATGTCCACATAGCTAGTGGGTGGTGGTAATACTAGAATTTTATTTGAAAACCCTACCTGGTGCTGGAGAGATGGCTCAGCACATAAAGCCTTTGCCACAAACATAGGAGCACCTGAATTTGAACCCCCAGGGCCACATAAAGCCAGGTATGTGCCTGGATTTTCAGTATGCCTTCAGGAAAATGGGAGGCAAAAAAAAAAATCCCTGAAGCCCTGCAATTCATAATGGCAAATGACAGAGATCCTCTCTCGAGGAAGTTAGAAGGCAAAGACTGATTTGTCCTCTTACCTCTGCATGTGAACACACACACACACACACACACACACACACACACACACACACTGTCCATTATGTGAACCTGTCCCTCTATTCCTTTGCTACAATGAAGAAGAAGGATAATACAAAACTCAAGAATTCAATGGAGGAGGAGTTCGCAGCCATAATATGGTTGAGAATGAACCATTAGACAGAATGCCTGTCACATCCAGTTTCCAAGCTCTGAAAAACACTCCCCTGTGTGACCCCACAAAAATTCAGGAAACTTCCCAGTGACCAGCCCCCAAAATAATCCACAATGTGTACTGAGACAGCCTCAAGGCAGGCGGCATCTCTGAGCGCACTCTCCCGTAGGCATTAGCATTGCCTGTTAACAACCAGTTTGTTTCCTAATTGAGAACTTGCTCTCCTCACTGCAGGCTTCTGCTTCATCTAAGGTCTCATTATCAACTGGCATTTCCAGTGTGGTCCTAACCTGGCCGGGCATCAGAACCTCCTGGGTGCACTTATTACAGTATTGCAGCCTACATTCCCCCACCAGAAACGCCGGTTCTCGAGGTCTGGTCATGGGCCAGGGAATCGATACCGTTAATAGGCTCCCAGAGTGATTTCTGAAGCAGTCAGTCCAAACATTCAGCTCTCAGAAATCAATAAACACCATCAGGGAGAACATTTGTATGAAAAAAAAAAATATATATATATATATAGGAAGTTCTTGCCATTTCTGCCAAACTCACATTTTCTCCAAGATCTTTGTCTTAGTTTTGAAGCAAGACAGCTAAGCTCAACCAAAACTTTCCACAATGCTTTCAAAGCCCAAGCTCAAGGTGATGATGAATTCTATGTGTCAACCTCAATGAGCCAAGGGACAGCGGATGAAACATGGTTTCCAGGTGTGTTGATGACAGTGTTTCCAGAAGAGTTAGCAGTGGATCAACGGGCTGCAATAAAGGCTTGCACTCACCAATGTGGTAAGCATCGCTCGATCTTTTGGAAGGCCAGGAGAGAGGAGCGTAAGACAAGAAGACAACGCCGCTCTCTGAACTGGAGTGTCCATGCTTGAATGCCCTTGCTCAGCAGTGCTGCTGGCCCTTGGCTGCTCAGCCTTGGACTCAACCCTACCAGTTCAGCTGCTTCTCCAGTTTGTAGAGAGGGGCGAGGTTCTTCCAAGAGTTCATCCCTACCGTAAGTATACATACCATTGCGCTTGAAGATTACATTCAGAAAACCCTAAAAATACACATCATAAATATGAGAAGCCATCACTGCATGGCAGAATTATGACGTCATCATGTAGCTTTCAACTTTAAACATTTCTATAACAGATAACTTTCCCACAACTAACTGCAAGAAATATTTTATATTTTTGTCTGTGCATGTCAGTCAACACCTTTTGTCCTGTGACTATACATCTGACAGAAGGAAGTTAAGACAGGAGAGCCTCATCTTAGCTCACCATTTTAGAAGGTACCATCCATCCTGGCAGGGAACTCTTGGCAGCTGCAGCAACTTGACCCACAGAAACAGGACCTTGTGGCACAGTCTGTTTACATCTTAGAGGACAGGAACTTAAAGCGAGCTGGAGGAAATCAGGTACTGTGTCCACCCCTAGAGACATATATCTGCCAGTGAGGCCCCGTGTCTCAGTTTCGATAACCTCTCAAAGCAGCTGGGACCCCAGACTTTCAAACACATGAACACATAAGGACATTTCACATCTAAATCACATTATATATAAGAGGCATCATTTATAATGTGACAAGAAAGTAAACATGTTTAAACTTTTATATGATGTTTTAAAGAAGATAAATGTTCATAAAATCATGAAGATTCTGGAATTAACACACAGGTGTATACACACACACACACACACACACACACACACACACACACAAAGATAGAGCCCTCCAGCATATGAGATAGTCTCTTGACTATGATCAAATGCCACATCCTTTCTGCTGTCACTATTTGATTGCATTTTGCAATTCCTTTGCACCCTAATAGACTCTAATGCTTTAACTGCATTCCCATATATTCTAAATTACATGGTTTGAGTTGTTTAAAGCTCTGAAGGTGGCATGGCTATGTAGCCCAGTCTGCCTACTGTGGACATATCCTCCATCTGGTAGAAGTTTGAGCAAATTATTCACAACCCTCCAGTGAGGAACCTCTGCCCATTAGGTTGTAAATATGGTTTCTGTTTAGCAATTCAACTGTCCTGGCTCTTGAAGAGGTCTGACTTCCATTTTCCCTTTTGGTCACAGCAGTTTATGTACTCAACCTCCCATGACCAGAGTGGCGGTGAGGTAGCAGGGACCCCAGTCTTTCTGCTCACCATGTTCCACTCACGTGCACTCATGTGCTCCTCATATTATTCTGATTTGTAGAGGCTGGACCTAGAAGAAACAACAAACTAATATTATGCTTAGTTGGGGGAGTGTCTTTGAACTTCGTGGGCCAAGTTTGTGGTCAAAGCCGCAGTCCCAGAGGAGGTAGCAGATGTTGAGCTCTCGTAAGTGGGGCTCTTTCAGGGCATCTTCATGTCGACAGCTCCTCCATGCTCTGTCTTCCATGGGTAATTCACAGCCCAAAGTCCATAACAGCCTCCCTTAAGGTTTTTACATTTGAGAAATGCTATTAATGTCATTGAGACCATGTGCATGCACTGTGCATGAGTTAAATCTTACCCCCTTCTTCATTTCTCCTTTTGTAAATCCCCATCCCCTAGCCCACAGCTGGCTGATGGAACCTCTAGCTGAATCTTTCCTGAATTTTCCAAGTCTTGCTCCTGTACACTTGACCTTTGATGGTTCTTTCCAATTTTGGTCCCAGTCAGCCCTATGAGGTTAAAACATTCGTTAGTTACAACTAATCTTACAGTGCAGAAAGCACATAACAGAGACCTCAGGGGAACTTACATGAGGCTTCTTCCCTCAGTGGGTCACCTAAGCCAGAGTGAGACCAAGGAGAGAGAGAAGCAGAGGTAGAGACTGGAATATAGAGAGGCCTAGAGAGCTCAAGCGAAGCCTTTACAGTTTATTCCCGTTACCTGCCTGGGGCATATGGGAAAAAGTCAGCAACGAGTAAACTAATGTAGCCCAGGCTTCACAGGATGAGTGGAGAGGCATCATAACACACATCTGTAATCCCAGCTTCACAGGATGAGTGGAGAGGCATCATGACACACATCTGTAATCCCAGCTTCACAGGACAAGTGGAGAGGCATCATGACACACACCTGAAATCCCAGCTTCACAGGATGAGTGGAGAGGCATCATGACACACACCTGAAATCCCCGCAGTCAGGAGACTGAGGCCAGGTCTTAGGTTTACTGCTAGCCAGACTCGAGGCTGGCCTGGTCTGCACAACAAGACAGAGGAAATATTTTTCTGGCCCACACTGGTCTGGAGGGCATATCTTCCGTATCTCCTACAGATCTATAAGACGCTTAGCACCTCCTACCATAGCCTTTCACTCAAACCTAAGATGGGATTGGTAAATACATCCAACTTACCAGGTCTTCATTAGAACACCAAGAACTTCAGTAAGGAAAAAAATAAAGTCTGTAATGATCTAAGAATAGCCAAGTAAGGGAACTATGCAGAGAGAACTGGCCACTCAAAGCTCTGCCTGGCAAGTCTTGGAAGTCTTCCTTCTGTGCAGAACTGGCAGGGACTCCAACGACTGTTGTCTTGAGGACTCCGGCGACTGTTGTCTTGAGGACTCCAGTGACTGTTGGCTTAAGAACCTAGTTCCTCCCCTTTTCAGAGGACAGTTTGACCCATTGTACCTACCAAAATTTTAAATGCTTATTAGATTTGACCTCACAATTTTACCTTTAGCACTCTCCCTACAGAAACACCTAAGTCTGTACAAACTTGTAAGTACCATAGCATTGACTTTGAGTTTCCATAATAATGGAAATTGAAAATTTAATTATCTCTCATGACGATAATGGTTAATTCATTGAGACTTATATTACAGCTTGAATACAATATCTAAGATATACCAGTTTGAACTCTTGGAAGCAGGAACGATTCTTCTGATTCAGTAAAAGGGAAATTAGAAACTAGTTTTGAGATAATGAGGGATCTTCTCTAAGATCCCTCTCTAGAGTAGATGAGTGTTTCTTTTGTGTAAAACCATGCTTACAAATACCTACGATAGCATCATTACATTCTACAGGGGTAGCCTTGGAACATGGGGGCAGTGAAGGGGAGAAGCAAATAAAAGGAAATCATCAGACTGAAAGCTCTCTATGACTTTTTTCTAATAAAAGTACATCTGGCTATTCGATTAGTGACTTTGGTGGGGGGTGGTATTTGTGTGGTTTTGTTTTGTTTTGTTTTGCTTTGCTTTTGAGACAGGCTCCCATATGTCCCAGGTTGCCCCTGGACACACCATATAGCCAAGATTGACTTTGAACTTCTGACCCTCCTACCTCTACTACCGGAGTACTGGGGTTGGAGTTGAATTCTTCTACAGCTTGGTTTATGCAAAGCCATGGGTCAGACCCGGGGCTTTGTGCATATTAGGCAGCTGCTCTGACAACTGGGCTACATCTACTCTTCCCCTACACACACACACACACACACACACACACACACACACACACACCACGCACACACGCACACAGCAGCAGCAGCAGAAGCAGCAGGTATATATGAGTTTAAAAATGAGAGAGAAAGAAAGAAGAAGGAAGGAAGGGGAAGAAGAAGGAGAAGGAGAAGAAGAGGAAGAGGAAGAGGAAGAGGAAGAAGGAAGAAGGAAGAAGGAAGAAGGAAGAAAGAAGAAAGAGAGAGGGGGAGGGAGAGAGAGATGGGGGTAGAAACCCTTTAAGAAATGTGAATGTATGCCTGGCCTGAATGTTCCCTGTTCTAAGCTCTACTTGTGAACAAGTTGCTATTCCAGTTTCCTTAGTTCCTGAGTCTGCCATTGTTCAAGCCGTAACAATCTTGAGCTTCCACAGAGCCCTGCCCGGGTCCCTGCAAGTTGCATATCTGATCTCTGGGTGCTATTTTGTCTTGCACCCTCCCAGATGCCATGTCCCCGATGTCATCAATGTAAATTATTTTGTTGGTCTCCTGGGCAGCCAAGACCCTAAAAGGTTTGGTGAATTATAGGAAACTGAATGTTTAACAGGATTGTCAGGCGTGTATGGAGCTGCAGCCATAACCACTATTTCCACAAAGCATAGATGTGAAGGACTGACTCTGGCAGCCATCCCTCTCCCTAAATGGCTGCAGGTTTGTTTCCTCTGCCACAATACAAACGAACAGTGCCCTCTTCTGACAGGCAGCAGAACTCTATGGAGCAATAGCTTTGGAGATTATCACTAGGTTCTGAATCTCACACAGCAAGCCAAAGACACGGCAAAATAGTGTCCACCTGTAAGGGACTCATGTATAAGAAAAGCCGTCACTCTCATTCTACCACAGATCCATGTCCTGACTTTACAAGGATTGAAAAAAAGAAAGTGAAGGTCCTTTCCCAATCTGTTGATTGCTGTTTTGTCCTATTGACATTGTCCTTTGCTTTACAGAAGCTTTGCAACTTTATGAGGTCCAATTATCGATTCTTAATCTTAAAGCGTAAGCCATTGGTGTTCTGTTCAGGAAAATTTCCCCTGTGCCCATGTGTTCGAGGCTCTTCCCCACTTTCTTTTCTATTAGTTTCAGTGTATCTGGTTTTCCACTTGGACTTGAGCTTTGTACAAGGAGATAAGATTGGATCGATTTGCACTCTTCTACATGCTAACCGCCAGTTGAACCAGCACCATTTGTTGAAAATGCTGTCTTTTTTCCACTGGATGGTTTTAGCTTCTTTGTCAAAGATCAAGTGGCCATAGATGTGTGGGTTCATTTCTGGGTCTTCAATTCTATTCCATTTATCTACCTGCCTGTCACTGTACCAATACCATGCAGTTTTTATCACAATTGCTCTGTAGTACAGCTTAAGGTCAGGGATGGTGATTCCACCAGAGGTTCTTTTATTGTTGAGAATACTTTTTGCTATCCTGGGTTTTTTATTATTCCAAGTGAAGCTGAGAGGGCTAATACCCAATATATACAAAGAACTCAAGAACTTAGGCTCCAGAGAACCAAATAACCCTATTAAAAAATGGGGTAGAGAGCTAAACAAAGAATTCTCAACTGAGGAAACTCGAACGGCCAAGAAGAACCTAAAGAAATGTTCAACATCTTTAGTTATCAGGGAAATGCAAATCAAAACAACTCTGAGATTCAACCTTACACCAGTCAGAACAGCTAAGATAAAAAAAAACTCAGGTGACAGCAGATGCTGGTGAGGATGTGGAGAAAGAGGAACACTCCTCCATTGCTAGTAGGATTGTAAGCTGGTATAACCACTCTGAAAATCAGTCTAGCCTTTCCTCAGAAAATTGAACATAATACTACCTGAGGCCCAGCTATACCACTCCTGGTCATATACCCAGAAGATGCTACAACATGTAATAAGGACACATGCTCCACTATGTTCATAGCAGCAATATTTATAATAGCTAGAAACAATCCAGATGACCCTCAAAAGAGGAATGGATACAGAAACTGTGGTACATTTACACAATGGAATACTTCTCAGCTATTAAATTACTTCATGAAATTCGCAGGCAAATTGATCCAGAAAATATCATCCTGAGCAAGGTAACTCAGTCACAAAAGAATACACATGGTATGTACTCATAGATAAGTAGGTATTAGGCAAAGAGTGTAGAATACCCATGATACAACTCACGGACCACATGAAGCTCAATAGGAAGGAAGACCAAAGAGTGGATGCTTCAGTCCTACTTAGAAGGGGGAACAAAATAATCAGAGGAAGTAGAGGGTGGCAGGGACTTGGGAGGAATAGAGGAGGGGGAAAAGAGGGGCAGAATCAGGTATGCGAGGAGATGGAGCAGATGTACAGAGGATCAGGAAATTGAACAAGGTGTGTAGCAATGGGGTATGAGGAACTGGATGTAGCAACAAGAAAATCCCAGATGCCAGGAAAGCAGGAGCCTCCCAGGACCCCACAGAGATAACATTAGCTCAAATACCCCACAAAAGGGAAGGAGAACCTGTGGAGACCATATCCAGAGGTTAGGCATGACCTCCTGGTTGAGGGATGGGGCTACTCACCCATCTCCAAAACTTTAACCCAGAATTGCTCCTGTCTAAAGGAAATACAGGGACAAAGAGGGGAGCAGAGACTGAAGAAAAGACCATCCAGAGACTGCCCCACCTGGGGAATCCATCCCACATGCAGACACCAAAACCCAGACACTATTGCTGATGCCAAAAAGTGCTTGATGACAGGAGCCTGATACAGCTGTCCTCTAAGAGGCTCTGACAGATCCGACCAATACAGATGTGGAGGCTTGCACCCAACCATCAGACTGTGCACAGGGACCCCAGTGGAGGAGTTGGGGAAGTACTAAAGGAGCTGAAGGAGCCTTATCTGGCATCAATGGGAGGAGAGGTCCTTGGTCCTGTGAAGGCTTGATGCCCCAGTGTAGAGAAATGCTAGGGCAGTGAAGGAGTGGGTAGGTGGGTGAGGGAGCACTCTCATAGAAGCAGAAGGGGGGCGGCACGGGAAACTGGGAAAGGAGATAACACTTGAAATGTAAATAAATAGTATAAAATAAATATATAAAAAGGAAAAAAGAAGAAGAAAAAGTAAGGTGAAGATACAAACAACGGGGTAAGTCCCATCTATCAAACTGACAGTGAAAAATAATTAAGGAGCTTAAATTTCTACTGCTATGACACAGAGGAAATAACGCCATGGTGTGGAAGACCAGCTCAAGCATCCTGGAAGCAGGCTTTGTTATTATTGTTGTTATTTATTATTATTTCTGTAAAGCTCTTTACTATATGTCATCCAGTAATGATACACTTGGGGACATTTCCAGGAAAACAGTCCCAAAGAAAACAAAGTGGTTGATATAAGGATGCTTAGAGCTGTGACATATTTTATTTTTATAGAGTGGGAAAGTGCGAAGAACTCAAGTGGTACACTGTGAAGGAAGGCTTACCCAATGGCCAGTGTCATACTATGGTGGTACTTTGCCACAGAGTCAGTAAGAATGGTGACTCCAGAGCTGACATCATTCACAAACCATGTGTCCAGCCCTGGGAATGGAGGTTACCAAATGCTGTTTCCATGCCAACTGTAACCCAAGTGTGTTGGATTTGAAGCTAAATCATGAGAGTTCAGCATCCGTCCTTATTTTCAATGCTGAGTGAGCATCAAGAAGTGAGGTGAGAAAACGACTCTCAGCTATTGCTGTCTACCTTCTCTATCACTGTCTTATTCGAAGTTTCCTTTCTCTGTTTGGGACATTTCACCAATAACTTATAAAAACCAGAGCATGTCACTCACTAAAGTCTAGAAAGGAAAAGAGTCAAAGAGAGGAGTGAAATTCTCCTCTGCTTATAGCACGTAACTTCCCACCTCTGGCTCGAGTAGACACATATTTGAGAAAATCCTAAGTTCATTTGTCATGATTTAAAATCTCTAATTGAAGGCTGAAAATCCAAGTTTACTGAGCAGGTTCGGTAATATAGAAAAAAATCAATCCAAAATTGACCCAGTGTCTCGGATTCCCAATAACAACTTGCCAAGACCCCCACATCAGGAGTCTAAGCAGAAACACTGAGCCTTTGTCGTCAATTGTGACTGACAAGAGTCACATAAGGACTTCATTAAGACCTTGGTCTCTGGGGCCTCCGTTACCAGAGATTTCATGTAAGTCTGGGCAACCAAGGCATGGGTTCCATTATCTTAGCTACCTTGGGAGCCTCAGGGGCAGCAGGACCCTGAATCATGGTAAATACCAGCTTGGGCAACAGTACAGTTCATGAATGATCTGGCTTGAGACTCAGCAAATCAGTCTCCTTGGAGCTGAATATCAGACACTGTATTAGAAAATCAGATCCGGCGAATCCTTCCCATTCCTTTTACCAAACCACAGACTGAAACCGTGCTACCTGTCACTTAGACACCTATGATGACCTCACCAGTATACATCCTTATTCCATTCATCCTGGGCAGCGGGCACAGTGCCTGGAAGGCCAGTCTCCTCCCAGACCTGATAATGATTTCCATGGCCTTCCATACCCTCACTCCTAGCTTCTCCTCTAGCCCCATCATCTCTGACCTTTCCCTGCTCTACCTCGGGCACAATGACCTCCTTGCTAAGTGAGCCCTGAAGTCTGAACTTGTGTACTTTCTAATCCCTTTCACTGATCCTACCCTATTGAACATCCCCTGTTCATGTTGACATTTCCTAGTCAGCTTGAGGAACTGTTCTCTTTCCCTCCCTGGCACTCTTTGACTTCTGGCTTCTTTCCAGTGTTCACTACATGACTCATGGTGTACTTAACTATATCTTCAAAAAAGCAGGAGTGTATCAATTTTCTGAATTTCCCATACTGGGTAGATGGATACAAGAATGAATGGAAGCATGCACAAAACTGTAGATTTGTGGATGGAAGGATGGAAGGATGAATGCATGCATGTATCTATGAAGGAGGGATGGAGGGAGGCACTTCAGTGTGGAGACCCTCACCTGTGCACACCATTACACAAGATGGTATGGAAAGTTCAGGATGGGAAAACCATCCAAAAAGCAATTCTCTGTCAATCATCCTAGTAAATTGTCTGAAAAGATGCTAGAAGGGAAGCATGTAAACACTCTCCACACTTTCAGCCTCCGATCACTCATCAGAAGACCCTCTGATCGTAGCCACACTAACCTCTAATAATGAATGTTGGGGTTGGTTGCTGTTTTTGTTAAATGGGAGCTGTGCTATATACAATCTTTGTGTAGAGGCTGGTCTTAAGTTCTTAACTCCTGTGGGATCAAAAGTATTGTATCTCACTCTTTATTTCTTGTGCACCTGCAATGAAACTACATTGCTGGAGGACCTGAAGTAGTGCCTTGTCCCTGCGTTCCAAATGATGTCAAAACTGGAGAAATCTCAGAAACACCCCAAGAGTAGCCTATTCGTTCTTAGCTATCTGTAATGGACATCATTAGCCTGCATCTCTCATTTCAGATAATGGAACTCCATACAACAAAGAGATGTGTGTTTATTTGTTCTAGAAATTAGTCTTTAGTTGATCAAAGAAACAGGGCCTGCTCTTAGCTTTTCACAGGGACAGAAAGGAAAAGTTAGTAACTGTGTAAATAAAAAATTTGGGCACAGACCATCAGGGCAGTAATAGAACTTCAATCTTTCTTTTTAAACAAGATGAAATATAAAATATTCCAGACTAGGTTTTACATTTTCTATAATTTTAAATATAATTACTGATATACAAAAGAGGAAGAACACTGTGTAAAATATATATTAAAACCAACCATCAATTATTCACATCAGTACTTAATATTAATAGAATGCTATCACCCTAAGTGTATATATGTTAAAAAAACTGTTGATACATCATAACTGGTAGCCTTAATCAACTGCAGATATGTTTACAAAGTAAATCATAATAACAGCTTAGAATTATGACAACACAATTCACCAAGAGAAATTTTAAATTTCAATCATGTAATAAACCTGGTCAGTAAATTTTCTCCTGCGGACCTGAAATACAGTAATATAGTTCTCCCAGACAAACATGCTGTGTGGTGCATACAGGGAAATACAGAATCTAGCTTTAAAATAGCTTATCTTAGTAACATGTTTTTCAGGCACTGTTGTTGAGTACGAAGAATTCCAAGCTGCAGCAGAAGCACAAGTCGGTTTGGCATCCTGTCTGTGTAGCAATGGAACTTTGGAAAGGAATTATGGTCATAAGGATGGGGTTTTCATGAGTGAGGTTAGTGCTTTTATTTAAAGAGACCTCAAAGAACTCTCTGATTCTCTACATGATGGTGCAAGAAGTCAGCCATCTGAAACTCACAAAAGAGTCTTGCTCTCTCGTTTTGATCCCAAAGACCAGCCTCTAAAACAATGAAATGAAATGTTTTTAAACTAACCACGTTTCTAACACCTTACTATAGCAGCCTGGACCAGCTGGCAGAAATACTGGTTAAGGTTTAAGTTCTTTATTATTTGGAATAAAAATCTATATCAGAGAAGATGTACATTCATCTTTACATTGTAACGTATATCCTTTACAATCAGATTTTGAAGGGAAAAAAAGATACTAAACCCATCAAAGATTCTGTTTAGTGTGTGTGTGTGTGTGTGTGTGTGTGTGTGTGTGTGTGTGTGTGTGCATCCATGCATATATATATATACAAGTGCATATATACAAGTTGAGACCAGAGGTCAACATTAGGCATCTTCCTCTCTTACTTCCTACTTTGTTTTTTTGATACAGGATCTCTCACTAAACTAGAAGCTCACAGATTTGACCAGACTGCCTAGCCTGTGACAGGACTACAGTGATATGCCACCTCATCTGGCTTTCTCGTGGGTCCTGGGAATCAAGCTTAGATCCTCATATCTGCATTTCATTAGTGAAACAATCTCCACATCCCCATCTCTGATATTTCATTATAAGTCCAATCTATACTACCAAGATGAAATCTCTGCATAGTATTAGTAAGTAAGAGTTCAGAGTTCATGTAAGCTAGACTCTAAGTGTACTGCCTACAAGAACAGCAGCAAATGCCAGAAACAAGCTCACATCTCTCCTACTGAGTTCTGCTTGAGGCAAAAGCAGTATGGTAATGGTCTACAATGTAACAACTACAACTAAAATCCACATCTTTTCATGTAAACCCCCATGAAAGATACACATTTAATGGGGGGAAATGTATAGACTTACCAATAAATAATTCAGAAGTTAATGTGGCTCAATGATCTAGGAATTGTTTTCAAATTTCAGAAGTATGTTACATATATTCTCTCCTCATGGAGATACACATACTAGGGAGCCAAAGAGAGCAAACTTTCTAAGAATACTTAGTCAAAGATGAAATGACATGCAACCCTGTCTGGTTGTTTCAGTGACACAATTGGCTGTTTTCTGTGTGAAAGGATGCAGTGTGGGGGGCAGCTGCTGTTGCTCACTGTGTTTTGAGATGGGAGGCAGTCAACTGATCATCTGATGGTCAACTGACCATCAGAACATGTGTTCACATCCTGACCATTGCATTCAGCCTGGAGGTGCCTTCACCTAAAGCAGGTCCTGCTTGTTGTCATTTTCCCGAGTCTTCCATGAGGATTTCTTCTATTAGAAACTTTGAAATACAGGAGCTCAGTTGCTCTTCAGTGCTAGGAGACTGGTCTATCATGACCAGAACCCTGGGTACCATCTCCAATACCACAGAAGGAAAAGAGATTGAATAAAATAATTTAAGTTAAACTATTGTGGTTTAAATAGGTTTGACCCCCATAGACTCCTATGTTTGAATGCTTGGCTTACAAGGAGTGGCACTGTTAGAAAGTGTGACTTTATTGAGGTAGGTGAAGTCTTGTTCTAGAAAGTGTGTCATTGTGGGTGCTGGCTTTGAGGTCTTTGAAGTCTTATATGCTCAAGCTATGCACAGTGTAGTACAGAGTCTCCCGCTGCCTTCCAATCAAGATGGAGAACTCTCACTCCTTCTCCAGCACCTTGTCTGCCTGCATGCCACCACACTTCCTCCCATGGAGATAATCAATTAAACCTCTGAAACTGTATGCCAGCCCCAATGAAATGTTTTCCATTATAAGTAGTTGCTATGGCCATGGTGTCTCTTTGCATCAATAAAACCCAAACTAAGAATATAATTTGTATTTCCTACACTGCCCGGCTGCATCTAGAATATTTCCATTTGCCATCTTCCAAGACAAGCCTTTTTTCCCTAGAAATGGCAAAGCAATGCCTGTGTCTGTTTGAAATAGTAACTGATTCAAGAAGCAATGTTCATGCTTAGCTTTCAACTGATACAGGATGAGAAGTGGAGTGCTGCTTACATATATGTGTGCACGCACACACATACTTCTCAAGAACAAACAACCATAACATCTGACTATGCCCAGTCCACTCACTGTTTTTCAGTTACACAAACTCATTAGCCAAACCATGACAAAATGCCTCTAGCTATGCTGTACTAGGATTAACATGAAGGTAAAAGCGGCAAATGTAAAATTTTCCAGATCTGGGAGCAATGCAAAATCCCACTGAACATGCATTCACATTGGAACCAGAGCCCCCCATCCAAGTTTGAGAATTGCTGCTCGGTCCACACAAGAACAAAGTGCAACAGGTTGTGTGATGGTTAAAAATGACACTCAACTATCAGACACGAAAAGCATAATGGAGCAGGAAGAAGTTTGGAGTAAAGCAAGCATTTTCTTTGTAACATTTAATAATAATTCTCCTGTAAATTATGCAATCTTTCAGTGTCTCAATTAACTCAAGTATAAATAAAGATAAGATCCATAGGGACCTATCTTACAAAGACAATGATTCTAGATGTGAATATGACTCTAGCCACTGAGAGTAGGAACAATATTATTTCTTACTTTTTTACTGTTTAAATAATTATTAATGTAATTATCAGTAGTATATAACCTCATTGGGATTCTTCTTAAAATATTGTTTGTTTGACTGTGTGTGTGTGTGTGTGTGTGTATGTGTGTGTGTGTGTGTGTGTGTAAAGGTCTAAATTATACCAGGACCTCCAAGGAAGTCAGAGGACAGATTTAAGAAGCATCTTATGTCCTAGAGAACAAACTCAGGTCTTCAGGCTTGGCCACAGTTTCCTTTACTTACTGTGTCATGTAGCCAACCCGAAGTCTTGCGTTAGTAAACGCTGTTTAGATTAAGTTACACTAACATGCTTCTTCTCGTCTCAAAGCTTAAAACATAAAGCGGGCAATTACTATATGGGTAATTTCACAAGACAGCCAAGCCTCTGGTGAGATAATATATTCATTCGAATCTGTTTATGCTGAGATTTTAGTGAGCATGAGCTTGAGTTTATTAGTCTGACCCACTGATTAAGCAGCATTAGCTGAGTCATAAAGTACAAAATCAGGAGCGCACCAAGAAATGACAGAATTAAAAGTCTCACCAAACAAAAACAGACCAAAAAAAAGAGGTGAAAGTTCTGTTCCAGGGAGGCCTTATCCTGCTAAATATGCTTTTTATCAGACTGTCAACAATCATGGCTAATGGGAGTTTTTAATGATCTATTGAAATCTGACTGACAGAAATAAATAGCAATTCCTTATAAGCTCAGGTTAAACATTTAATTAAATGTGCAGAGCACAAGTTGCATACTTTTTTAATCCAGCCCCCAAAGCAAAAAGTCACAAATGTCATTTTATTGTTAACTGAACACATAACCAGACCTCCAGAACAGTGAGCTCACTGGCAGCCATCCAGGATGTCATGGAGTTGGCCGTCCTCTCGCAGGACACAAACCCTCACTTTGCTGAGTGAGAAAGTTGAGAACAGAAGCTAAAAACAAATCAAAGCATTGTTTTCAGAAGGTTTTTTAAACTTTTCACTTTACTACTTTGCATCAGCCTTCAATTCCTAAAACATCATCATTTTGCTTAAAAACAGTTTTGAGGCCTACAAGGTAACTCTGTAGATAAATGCATGTAGCTCATCAAGCCCAAGTTCAGTCCCAGGACACCATGGTAAAGGACCAAACCAACTCCCACAAGTTGTCCTCAGACCATTACATGTATGTGCAGATGGTGATGCACACACACACACACACACACACACACATATTTTGTTGTTTTTTTTCTATTTAACTCAATTTTGTATTTCTTGGTTGTCTTTCTTTACTTTCAGTTTAAACACTGGGAGTGTGTCTTCTTCACCCAAGATCCGCATGAGGGCTCATCATATTAGAGGAGATACAAGATGTCCGTGCTGTTGCTCAAATGGCTAAGGAGCATAGATATTAGCTGTCAATGGACAAAGGAGAGTAACCAGTATGATGTCATTCATGTATGTATTAATTTATTTCTTTTTAAAAATTCATTGCACTTGCTGCATGACTTTTCCTGTGGAGGAACAAGTGTTCAACCACGATACTCAGGACACCAACAGCAGGTGGCAATAATGATTCAGCCCAAGTCTAGCCTGGAGAACTAATGACTTTATTAGCGTTGCTTACAGAAGTGTGGATGATGGATGAGTTACAGGTGCATGGTGACTCAAAGGCAGCTGCTCACCAGAAACCCTAACCAGATGTGGAAGACCTCTCAAAATTCACAAAAGGGATAGTCCTGGAGCTCTGTGGGCAGCTATGGGCAGCTCCACTGGAGAACACCCATTTCCCACAGCAGAGGTTTACTGGCATTGTATCCTGAAGAAGGAGACCATAGCATGGAGGAGGAGCCTACAGCCTGGAGGATTTCAAGAGCATTATGTTATACCCAGCAAGACACTGTCAGGTACAAACAAGCAGAAAGTGTATATGGATTGTACAATATTGGACCTATTTCTCCAATTACCAAATTAGAGAGATCACTGGATGACAGCCAACAAATGTCCAATTCCTCATATTTTTGAATTTGAATTGATTATGATATGTTGGTAATATTAATTTTCATATAAAGAGATATTAAGAAAAAGTAATTGTTACTTCTTGTTATTTTTGTTGTTAGAGGTGGAATTATGTTTGTGTGGGTTTATTGAAAGATTACTTTCTTGCTTCTTCTAGAGTGTAGTTTTGCTCCTTACATTGGTGTTTTCCATCTATTATCCTTTGTAGGGCTGGATTTGTGGAAAGATATTGTGTAAATTTTGTTTTGCCATGGAATATCTCGTTTTCTCCATCTATGGTAATTGAGGGTTTTGCTGAATATAGTAGCCTGGGCTGGCATTTGTGTTCTTGTAGGGTCTGTATGACATTTGCCCAGGATCTTCTAACTTTCATAGTCTCTGGTGAGAAGTCTGGTGTAATTCTGATAAGCCTGCTTTTATATGTTACTTGACCTTTTCCCCTTACTGCTTTTAAAATTCTTTCTTTGTTTAGTGCATTTGGTGTTTAGATTATAATGTGATGGGAGGAATTTCTTTTCTGGTTCAGTCTATTTGGAGTTCTTTAGGCTTCTTGTATGTTCATGGGCATCTCTTT
>JADRCD010235490.1:0-22589 GCA_019843815.1 Montemys delectorum
TCCAGTTGAAAAGCACACAGGTTGAACATATTTTCAGTTGCTATAATAGCCCTTTCAACTGATTCAGTTTGGTCAATCTCCTCTGCCTCTTTTCGCTCCTTGTTATAAAAGGGAAATAGCAAGGACCTGCTGAACCTATCATTTTCAGATGCTTCCATTACTGAAGGAGGGAAACTACTCAAGGCAGTTTTAAATGTATTGATTACTATAAAACATGTAAGAAAGCAATTCATTGAGATATCATCTAGTGTTCTACATAAGACACAGTAGAAATGTCTAGACTAGAAACCAGTCCTTAAGCTTGCATACCTCAAGTAACATGGAAAGTAGAACACGTTCTTAGACTAGTGTCCCAAAATGTGAGTGCAGATTAGGGTCAAAAGATATTCATTGAGGCAATGGATAAATTCATCACATTGTATCAAATTAGCCATTCTGCTTTGGTGAAATCACACAATGACAATTTCACACAATGACACAATTTCAAAACACGTGTGTGTGTGTGTGTGTGTGTGTGTGTGTGTGTGTGTGTGTGTTATGTATGGTGGGTAAACATGTGGACCCTATAGAGAGCTTGTCTGAGGTCAGACCCTAACTCTAACTTTAGCTGCCAGTGGCAGCCTGAGTTAGTTCTGGTGCACCTATGCTTGCCTCTTCTGTACAATACAAATACCATGGAGTGAGACAAGAATTAACTAACATAAATGAAATCCTTTGAACAACATTTAGTGTGTGATAAGCAAAAGTTTGCTATCTTATTTTAATTTTAATTGACACCTCCAAAATTTTTCAGTTCATGAAACACAATGTGATACTTCAATATATTTTAGAATGATAAAACCTGGGTAATAAGTTAATCCAACACCTGACACCCTGAGTCTTCCTGTGGGAGATAGGACACTAGGAAAGCCTATTCTAATTCTAAAGTATACAATGTATTTTTATTAACCATTTGTCACCCAGCTGGGCAAATGCCAGGAACAAATGCTATACAAGCTCACCCATGCAGAGTCCACAACCTGTCAGAGAAAGTGAGAGAATAGCAATGGTTACTGAAAACCAAGGCAGGAACTGGGGAGGAGAAAGTGGGAAGAACATGGAGAAGCAGTACAAAGTCAGAAGTACATTTGAAGAACGAAAACTGTGTTCTTGCATTCCTTTGTGTATATGACCACAAACAAAGGACTAGGATTCCAGAGGATACAGACAAAAAGCAAGATGCGGTCCTTGCTTTCTAGTGACTTGGATCTTAATGGATGCCTTCCCTCTGCCATTACCCATTAAGCCATCTACAGAGGAAATCTGAACATTCTAGAAGCATTCCTGTTTCTCAGTTCTATCATTGCACTGTCAGCCCTACAACAGCCTCTGAGTCAGATTCTATAATTCTGCTCTCTCCCTCCAGCCCCTCAATCCCTGCCTTTGCCTTGCCTACATCGGTGTCCTTAGACTGGTGGACTCTCCATGCTTCCGGCAGTTGTAGCAGTCTGAATACCTAGCCCTGATCGCACCCCCTAGAGTACGCTCACACTGCCTCCTGATCCAAATGCTTTAGCAAGACCCTGTATCATCTGTTTCACACACACCTAGATATTTGCCTAGGCAGAGTATGACAAGAGTGTGCTAAGAACAGACCCAGAAGCCACACAGTTTGAATTCAGAGCCACCGTGTTCAAGCTTACTTCATCTTGGTTCTTGGAATCTTTCACCTCAACAATTCCTGGTGGCAATGCATACCTCATGAGAGGATTTTTAAGGATGGATTTCCAGTACTTTGGCCTGGGGTAAGCACTCTATCAGTGTTAGCAGTTGTAGTACCTGTCCAGTCTTACCGTCCTCTCTGCACAGTTCCTTGGTCTGACCCCAGCTACACAGAACTATCACTATTCCTGCTGTGATCTCTTTACGAACTTCTCTTGCTCCTAGAATCTAGAGTAGTGACAAACTCTTAGGTGGAACTCAATTATGTCTTTTGCTCTGGTTCTCACTCTTTAAGGTCCCCTATCCTTGGTTACAGATAAGACCCCTACTTGTTTCTATCAACAGAACATATTAAGGGCAACAGGATGCCACTCCTGTAATTTTGCTACATTGTATAAGACTCTAGGGTAACAAGATATCACTCTTGTTTGTGATTTTGCTACATTGTATAAGAGTCTTGTTTAGGGGAGAATGGACTGATAAAACCAGAGGCCATGTCTTGAGCAAAAAGCACATGGCCAGAAACACTGAGAAGCCATCAAGAACTGAGGACCGCTACCACTGAAGAGCCAGAACAAGTCTGGGGTCCTGACTCATACAACCACAAGTAAACAAAAGTTGTCAATAGCTTAAATATATTCTAGTGTATTCAAATCTCCAGATAAGAGGATGGTTCACTTGACAATGCTGGGTGTACTCTTATGTCTCAAGGCAGGAAAGAAGCATCAAGGGAAGACTGAACTCATTTTATAAAGACAACCTGTCCTCATGGGAACTAACCCAGCCCCAGGAGAAAGCCATTAATCTCTCTTAACAACGTGCCTCTCCTAAAGGCCTTATCCCACAAGAGCTGTCTAAATACATCATAAAATTCTGTGGTGGAAAGTGGAGGGCATCACAATACTTGATGAACTCCTACTGGACTGTGTTTTCTGCCATGAGGCATACATTTTCGTTGCCACACCCAGGTGGACCCTTCCTCCTGATGCCCTCCCTCCAGCTTCTTTCCATAACAGAATTAATGGCACATTGCTGGCCCTGCTATACTACATTCTGAGCATGGGGGAGTACTTATAGTCTTTGACTTTTCCATTTCTTAAATAATGTAATGGCGGCTTAACAGAGAAAGGAAGGGAGAACATTAGAAGAAGGAAAGGGTAGTGTGTCAGGGCAAGTTAATGTCCAATAAATGCTTGCTGATGTGTGAATGAGTGAACAGTATGTGGATGATTCTCTCCTCTGGTCTATTGGATTCTGCAGCAATGCTTTCATTTCACCATGATGGGCCTCTGAAACTATGGAGGCTAGCCTCATAATGGAGGCTTGAATTACCAACTAACTCAGGTTGCAGGCAAAACTTGAAAATTGGTTTCAGAAAATGCCTCTCCAATAGAAAATAAAAGTGTATTTACTTTTATCACTAAAAGCAAGCTTGGGCAGAAGAAGTCCAGCTACTAGATGAGGAAATGACCGGGTGATTCTTCTCTTCAGAATGCAAGGTATTTGAAATGCTCTCAGGAAAATATGAGTTTGTAGAAAATGGATAAAACTCAACCAATTTAGAAGAGACATCATTTAATTTGACTAGACAGGAGTGAGAAACAATAGAATTTTATAAAATTGTCAATTTATTAAGCTTTTATGATAATTTTTAAGTATTTGCTTTTATTTATTTATTTATTTATTTATTTATAAAAGCAGTAGATAATTTACCCTTCTTTGCTTCCTGGTTTTTGTCACTTTGGGGTGTCTGGGTAAGTATGAGATAGCTTGATTCAATTAGTTGAACTTAATGTGCAGACTTACTGTTCTCTGGGTGGGGTAGAAAGAGAGAGAGAGAGGGAGAGAGAGAGAGAGAGAGAGAGAGAGAGAGAGAGAGAGAGAGAGATGAAGCCACAGGAAGTAAACTGTAAGCATTAAAGTATTAAACCTGACCAAGTGTTTGCTTCACAGGTCTAGGCTGCTGAAAACCGGTAAGTGATGAGCCATCTAGCTGCTGAGACTACGTGATTGACAGCTGTATGCACCAGCATGTACTTTTTTTTTTTTTTTTTTTAGATAATTTCTTTATTTACATGTAAATTTTCCCTTTCCCAGGTTCCCCTCCAAAAAACAAACAAACAAACAAACAAACAAAAACAACAAGAACAAACTTCTTTTGCCTCCCCCCTCCCCATGCCTGCCACCCCACCCTCTCCCACTTATTGGCCCTGGCATTCCCCTCCAGCATGTACTTTTTAACACTCAGCAGCCTAGGCTTCCCCAAAGGGTTAGTTGCTGAGAACAATAAGCCAAGAACTAACCACTAACAATCCAAGTTATTTCACGAGACATGGGCAACCAGCCACATCTCAGTTAATCCTCTGAGTTTGCTTGAAATATTCCTAATGTTAAACATGTGATGCTCAGTGGCCAGCACACAGTAGGGAGACATTAACTGACATCGTTTGAGCGGGAATCTGAACATGTGCTCCTAACCTACACCCTGCCTTTGTGACCTGAATGCTTGCCACTGGATCAAGGATGGCTATGCTTTCAATAATTCACGTGGTGTTCTGCCTGTCAGGCTAAGCATTGCAAGCAAAATGACGAGACCTGATATAAAGAGTCTTTTTTTTCCTACACCTGCACAATGTCACGAAGGAAAAATGAGAAAAAAACACTGGATTCTATCAGGATCCTTTGGACCTGAGAGCAAACCCTACAACATGTCAGTGTGTGAAGGAACAAGACAGCTAACTCAGTCACAGCAAACTCCTGAGCAATGTGGGGTCTATCTGCATAGATCCACTGGTACATGGATATTTTTATTAGACCATTTGAGCAATAACTACAGATAAACTGTATATCCTAAAAATAGAAAGACAACAAGAAGAGGAACATGCAAGTTGTAGCTTTTCAATTTGTTCATAGCAGTCAGTTATATAGTCACTACAAAAGTTCTTTAGGTAAATCTACTACTAAAAATTAAAATGTATCAGCACCATGAAAACACATATCATGCATGTGAACAAGCATAGTTGAGAGTAACAAACAAAAGTAAAGCTGTGGTATTGGATCCTAACTGCCTAGAATTAGCCTTAGGGTACTGTCCTCTGGTCATAATTGTGAAGCCAGCCCCATTGTTCAAGTATTAATATCTGCCGTGTGACACTGATCATTTCTATTGAGTCACTCAATTACAAATTACAGATGAGGGTAAAAAGATATGAGGGTCCCCAATAGTTTCCATAACTAGTAATACACAAAAGATGTACTGTGCACTCAAGTCAGTATGACTTCTGGTCACCAGCAGCTAAATTGTAGGGGAGTCAAAGTCAGATTTTCAACTGAGCTGAGTAGGAAGGAGGGCCACTGTGCTTGTTACCACTGTCCCATCACAGGGAAAATGTTAGTTGGTTATTTAGTTAGTTAGCTAGTTAGCTAGTTAGTTAGTTTTTAAGATCTATTTTTTTTTTATGTATGTAAGTACACTGTCACTCTCTTCAAACATAACAGAAGAGGGCATAGGATCCCACTACAGATAGTTGTGAACTACCTGTGGTTGCTGGAAATTGAACTCAGGATCTCTGGAAGAGAAGTCAGTACTCTTAACCACTGAGCCATCTCTCTAGCCCCACTGGAAACTTTAAAAACAAGAAATAGGCTAGAGAGGTAGCTCATTCATGAATACCTCTGATACACACACACACACACACACACACACACACACACACACATACACACCTTAACCAAGGTGGAGCTCTAGCACCCATGTTTAAATAGCCAAGGAGCTAATTTGTACTTGTAATACTGTAGCCAGTGAGGTAGAGACACATACATCTGCACACGTACACACACATACACACACACATACACCACTCCAGAAAAAGAGCTGTTCTTGCATACTCTAGAGTAGATTACAGGAACTCCTAAATCAGACTCTTGCCTAAAGTCAAGGCATCACCAGGACTGGTTCCTTCTGTAGGCGTAGAGGAGGGAAGCCATTTCTTTGCCTTTTCAGTTTCCAGTAGCTTTGTACCCCTTCCATCTCCAGATGACATGGTTGGCTCTTCTTCCTTTATCGTGTTGCCATGTTCTCTGAGTAGGGTTCTTGTGATGACAGCGATGTCTGAAGATATTCTAGCATAATCTCTATCTCTCAAAACACTCCACTCCTTCCAGCAGTGGGGTCTCTTCTCCTCTGCCAGGAATCTTGCATAGATTTCCCAGTGATTAGCACTTGGATCCCTTGGAAAGACATCCTCGTGCTTCTACAAGGGTTTAGCCACAATTTTGGTTGGCAGGAGAGTCAGAGCTAAGAGACTGAACTGAACGTTGTATCAACAACATGGCCGTTTTCATATAAATAAGGCATGCTTCTTTGGTGCTTCCTGCCAGACATGCCCCACCAATTTTTCCTCCACAGGCTAAGGTAGCATGCCTGAACTGTTGAATTTTCTTAACAATGCAGATTGCTTGCTACCTGTCACCATGAGATTCATCTCATCGCTTAGACCACAGCTTTTTAGCCCTTTAGGGGTCCACGGTACCCAGGGATTAGTAATTTACTATCTTGTGCTATGAGGATGCTCTTTGGGTCCCCTAGTGATCTGAGTCTATGAATTTATTCCTGATTGTGCTTAACAATCTCAGGAGGAACTTACTGACTTTGATAAGCATAAAAATGTCCCCGCATCACTGCTTTCTCCTGACTGGCTTTATTTCCTTTCTCAAGTTCAAGCAACACAAAGTACACTTAGCTCCTGGATTTTGTATCTTGTGACTTGGGCACATAAGCTTTATTGTTGCCAGTAGGGAAGTGAAAATTGGGAACCAGGGGATCAGTTCCTCTGGTTCCTGATATCATCAAAGACCAGTGTTCTGTATTATATTTCCTGTATTAGGGGTAGTGTTGCCAGCCGGGAACAGATTGTGTTCCACCCACGTGATAAAGGCCAGCAAGTACCAATCTTGAGCCCCATAAGAACATTCATAGGCGAAGATTTTTCCCTGCTTAATTAGAATTTGTCTGGGTGAGCTCATTAGGTCTTGAGAGCCCAGGGATGCTCCTACGTCGCACACTTCCCTTTCTCTCCGGCTTCTCATAGTTTGGCACAGCCTTGTCAACAGGTGTGATCAAACACTAAGGAAGCATGCAGTGCCAACGCTCCTGTTCTGGTCTAGGATGAGAACCCACCACTGAAAAGATGGCTTTCACAGCCACAGGCAGACTGCCATGAAACTGTTGTTCCTTGGCACTGGTGCCCGTGGAGAGTGTCTAGGCAACTTTTGATTGGGCACCATGCCCTCCAAGCAGATGGGCATGAATGTAGGCAGGCAAGAGACCATTTATTTATATCAACTGTATTTGCTGAGGGCAGGGTTCCCAGCTGGGAACATCAAAACAGCTCTTTGTCCTGGCTGTCTGAATCTCTGATGGAGGTGACGCAGCCTTGCAAATTCAGCTAGATTAATTTTGAAAAGTAAGAACAATGTTTCTATGGACACCGGGGGACATTTTTGGCTCCCATCAATGGTTCAGAGCACAGAGCAGGCTGGGCCCAAGTCATTTAATAAAATCTCCAATCCCTGTTTGGATTTGGTGGGAAAGAGCCAAGACAGCTTTCCAAATCAGGCCAAATTTAGGTGAACAGAGTTAGCCCCACATGGAAGCCAGCTTTGTGAATCCTTTTTTTTACACAATGATGAGTGGCTCCCAAAGAAAATGAAGCTGAAGTCACCCAGACCGGAGAGCTAGGAAAGCATTGTGACTGAGTTTACTTTCCACGGTGCTGGCTTTGTAGGCTGTCATTAACCTTTATGTCATCCCTCCTGTAAAGAAGGCACCGGATCAAGTGTGAGCTGAGAGCATCAGACAACCACGGAGCTTAACTCCAACAGGAGCTTGAATCAGCTTCATGGATAAACATACACATTTTAATTAAGAATCACTACCAGCATTTTAGACATCTGAGTAAGGGTAGGTTTTTTTGTTTGGTTGTTTGGTTGGTATTTTATTTTATTTTTTATTTATTTTTTTAACCAAGGAAGATAACCTAAATATTAATATTGCCAAAGAAGAGTATATAATTTCCTTGTAATGCATCTGGCACTTGTATTAAGCACTTTGCATGTGGTCTTTCCATCATATTTTGCAGTAGTTCTAGGGAAACAGTTGCTAGTCATATCCCTTTACCTGTGAGTAAACTAAAACTTAGTATGGTGTGTTAATTGAATTTTTGCTATAAGAACATCTAAGAGCAGCTAACTTTATTTATTAGGCTTATTAGAAACAATCTACCATATGACCTAGCTGTTCTATGAGTTTCTTTGACTAATGGCCAAAGGACTCAACATTCTATTCTACAGATCGTTGTAAGACCGTGTTTACTGCCACTCTGCTTACAAGGGCTAAGGGGATGGAAATGACCTCAATGTACTTCAGCTGACAAGTGAATAATAAAAATGTGGTGCGCATACACAATGGGATACAAGTCAGCTACAAAGAAGTATAAAGTCATGAAGTTTGCAGGTGAATGAGTAGAGCTAGAAAATATATTGAATGAAGTAGAACCAGAAAGGCAAACACTAAATGTCCTCTCTTATTTGTGGTTCCAAATCTTCAGATCAGACAGAAACAATCAAAGAAAACCACGACTGGTCAAAAGACAGAGAACAACTGATCTGGGGAGCCGAGTCCCAGTGAGTTACCTACATATAACTCCTGTACCTAAAACTTAGAAAACATCCCAGAAGAGCTGAGGACAGAGAAACTGTAAAAACCAGAGGACCAGGGAGTCTGCAGTGATGCTGTATCTTCTTAAAGTCCAGGGGAGGTACACTCAAAATATCACAATTATATGGCCTCCTAACAAGAACCTAGCCTTGACAATAACAACAGACATTCGAGTGTGGAAGGAGGAAATATCAGGGATCCCCCTTTCCCCAAAAAACCTACAGAGCACTGAGCACTGAGAGAGGGAGAATTTCTATTTCCCAGAGATGAGTTCCCTAAATCATTAGACAATACCAAATGGTCAGTCCTGAAATCATATACATACAAGAGCACTAACTCAGCAGATTGTATTTATATGTATGGATACCTTTATGCATGTGTATGTACACGTGTGTGTATGTTGTGCATATGTAACTAATAATCAAAGAAAATTGAACCTGAGAGATAATGAAGGGTCAGGAGAGATTGGATGGAGGAAAGAAAAGTGGAGATGATATAACTACATTCTAAAAATTAAGGAAAACAGAAAGCTTACAGGAATGATGGCACAGACACTGTCTGAACCTAGGGAAGGGTCTATGACTGTTTCATATCCTGGTGGGAATTTGTGCATAAAGAGATCACATGGCAAGGCGAGAAGCCAGAGAGATTGAGGGCCCATAATTTCTTCTAACAACAGACCTCTATGACCCTCAGAATGCCCCTTTTAAAAGCTTAGCGACTCGCACTATCATATAGATGACCAAGTGTCTGACCCAGCAACCTCCAGAAGGACAGCCAATATTTGAACTATCACAAAAGACTTGTCCAGTATAGCACATCTGTCCACTGACATATTCCATATCTTCCAGAAACATTAGAAGATAGTGATCTTTTAACATTCACTTTCTCTGACTTGAGAGTATTTTATGTGATAGTAATTTAAATCAAAGCTTGTCAAGTTTTAATGTACCTAAAAATCATTTGGAAGGGGGCTTCCTGAAGGCTGATCCTGATGATTCAATGGATATGAGAGAGGTCCTGAAGTTCTCATATTTCTAGTAAGCCCATGATGGCCACTACTCAGCCCCAATGATGGTATGTACTGGCTGGTTTTGTATGTAAACTTGACACAGACTGGAGTTATCACAGAGAAGGGAGCTTCAGTTGGGGAAGTGCCTCCATGAGACCCAGCTGTGGGGCATTTTCTCAATTAGTGATCAAGGGGGTAGGTGCCATCCCTGGGCTGGAAGTCTTGGGTTCTATAAGAGAGCAGGCTGAGCAAGCCAGGAGAAGCAAGCCAGCGAGGGACATCCCTCCATGGCCTCTGCGCCAGTTCCTGCTTACTGACCTGCTTGAGTTCCAATCCTGACTTCCTTTGTGATAAACAGCAATGTGGAAGTAAGCTAAATAAACCCTTTCCTCCCTAACTTGCTTCTTGGTCATGATGTTTATGCAGGAATAGAAACCCTGACTAAGACATGGTAGCCTTCTACCTTCTAGCACTGGGTCTCATCCTCAGCTACATATTCAAATGGCACGGAGAGCTTCAAAATACTACAGTGTATACATAGTATCCCAGAGATTCTTATTTGATTATTTCTCTAATGCTGGGTTAGGAAGTCATCAGCATTTTGTCACTTATTTCAGATGGGAATGCTGAATTTTAAAAGATGTCCTTGGTTACATCGCATAAAAATAAGACAACAGATGAAGATGTGTTAGTGTAGGGCCCTTCTGAATTCCAGTCAGTTCATTTTCTTGATGCTGATTATTTGTAACAATGCTGGAGGCAGGTGATGGGCCTGGCTTGTTACTCACGCCATCATCTTTAACAGGGACAGCTGGGACCGAGCACAGACTGAGTTCAGCAGCATTTTTACAATCTGGAAAGTGCAGAATGTTGACAAAATGTATGTTGATGGAGGTGACAAGAAATTACGATCATCTTTCTGTAGCGTTGGGTCCTTTTGATTATCTTTTGTTATTGTTGAAAGGACCTGAATAGGGAAACCTGGGGCCATTCATGTCTCAGCAGTGTCACCCCTGTAATCAATTAGACATCGCAAGCAATAGTATGGATCAGGTGTTCAATGACTGCATTTATTAGAGAAGAGTAATTGATTCTATGTTGGCGGATATGTGGCCATAGTTCTTATTAGGGTTTCCTGCTAAGTGTGATCAAACCAAATGGACTACAGATTATTAAATCCAAATCAATATTTTTGCTAGCAAAAGCAAAGCATTCAGCAAAGGGGGGAAAAGTGTCTGTCTTCAGAAGATCTCGACCTCATGCATTATTGATGCCAAGATGATCAGATAAAAACCAGAACTTGGCAAGCTGTCAAATAAAAAATGCAGAGTGAATCAAAAATTTATAAAACAGTATTGAGTTATTACAATTCCATTATAGATACCAGTAATCATTTTTACAGAAACAAACCCCCTTCTACAACTGTTCAGCTAGGGTGTCAGGGGACAAGGGCTGAGGACTCAACCTCATTGTGAAAAGATAGCACAAAATTAAAAATTAAATGTAAAAAGGAAGTGGTTCAGTCACGGTTTTGTAGCAGATTGAATAAAAACAATAGAGGGTTTAAAAAATAATGACGATGTTTTCCTGCCTGCAACACATTGTGCTGACTGCCTTCCAAATTTACTGACATTAGATTTGGGGCAGAATGAATTGCCTTACAGTATCTGTAAACCTAATCTCTGCATGTGCCAAGCACCAGGGTTTTGTAAGACATGGGAAGAAAAATGACTCAGTGAGGTATCTTGTCACTTGTGGATTTCTCTTTCATAGAAGAGAAAATCCTAACATATACTTTTATTTGCTACCTCACCTTACACTGGCCCTTCTGCCTCTCTTTCTGGGGCTGAAGCTCTGACCTTGTCAGAAACATATTCAAGAGTGGAGAGGCAGATGCCACCACTCCTAAATATCCCAAGACAGTTGCCCAATCCACAGTATCTTAGCACAACTCTGTAGTTCTCCAGCAGATTAAATCAGTAGCTCAGATTATAAAATCAGGCAGATCTTGAGACATAATGTCCAGAGAATAGCACAAGAAGTCGAACAGAAAGACCTGTTTCATATGTCCTTGGCATTTTCCCAATATCTACAAAAGAATAGAGGATGTATAGAGAAAGATGAAAAGAACAGTTCCTATGTAAGGTAAATGGACAGAGGGGTTCACATGAGCTGTGAACACAGAAAGGACACCACTTAAGTAGATGTTAGCCACCAGTAGAAAAGGAAGAACCATGCTTCATTAGACCCTGAGCCAAGCAACCTCCACCACAACCAATGTCAGTTCTACTGGGGATAAGAAGTCACAAATTTTGATCAGACTTTGAGAGGCAGAACGTTTCCATGAACTTCAAGTCAGCCAATTAGCCTGAGTACCACACACTGAACATATCACCTGAAGTGCCAAAGGCTGGGGAATAGGCAGGAATCATCAGTCTCTTCACCTAAAATAGGTCTCACACACACACACACACACACACACACACACACACACACACACCTCATATTCTCTTCTCTAACCTGGAAGGTATGTGAAATCATTCATTTTTACTTGAGGTTTCTTTCATGTCACTGTAGCTTGCTTTTTTAAGAATATAAGGAAAATGGAGGCCATAAATAAACCACTACGAGTCAAAATACAGCATTCTAGAGCCCAGTCCTAGTGGATACATCTACAAAAGAGCTCCTGCACTAAGACTCAGAGAACATTGTGGAAGAGGGGACAGAAAGATTTTAAGAGCCAGAGAATCCAGATATTGCTGTAAGATTGTGTCTCCCATTAATGTCAGAAAGTGCACCCATAAAATTTCACTGACACAACTGCGTAATCATAAGCTGAACAAGGACAACAACAATGATATCAAGTGCACAGCAGGGAAACAAGAGCCCTCGATGCTACACAAAAACTGTAGGAAACGTAGAAATTCTGAGAGTAGCAGAAATTGTCTTCCCAAGGGTAGATAGAGCACACCCACACCAATTGGTTATCCAACACTAGATGGTCAGCCTTGAAAACATGCATACAGATAACATTATACAGACATAGCAGATTATATATAGAAATGTGGTTTGTGTGTGTGTGTGTGTGTGTCTCTGTGTGGACATTGCCTACAATAATTTCTACTCGGCTGATTGACTGTAGAGAGGTTGAACAGGTGTGGACTTGGCGCGTTCATCCCCACTTTCTAGTCTCTTTGGCATGAGAAGGTACCCTGCAGGCTACAGAAAGAGAAACCTGGATACCAACCAAGCCACCAAAGCTTGACCTACAATCTGCCTGTCTGCAATATGTGCTGAGGCAGTGGTGGCACAGAACATGTAGAAGTGCTAATCAACGTTTACCGTAAGGCCCATCTCATGAGGGATTTCATGCTCTACACTTCCTGGATGGCCTGGATCCTGTGACTGGATAGCTCAGAGACCTAAGATAGAGGAAAATTTAAAAAAAATCAATGAAATGATTCCTAATGATACTCTGCAATACTCATAGTCTGTTGTCTTGTCAACAGAGAGGCTTCCTCCTCTGGCAGCATATGGGAATGGGTGTAGAGACCCCTCAGCTAGACATTATGCAGAGAGAGTGAACTGGAGGTCTCCATCAGCTCCCTTCCCTCAGAGACTAGAGAACCCATCAGAAGTCAGGAAGAAAAGATTATAGGAGTCAGAGGGGATGGAAAACACCAAAAGACATTGCATCTTGAATCAACTAAACAGGGCTCATATGGGCTCCTAGGAACTTAAGCAGCAAGCACAGGGCCTGTATGGTTCTGCCCTATTTCCTCATTGACCTCAAACGCATTATGAGGTATGCCACTGTATAAATAAAACTCTCCCAGGTAAAATACTCTCTGACTATTTCTAAGAGTTTGGGACATTCAGACAAACATCCTGGTTCAAATTTCAGTTCTGATATTTGCATCTCCCTACTTACTGTAAGCCAGTAAGGGTATTCGGGAGTATAAAAATCTCACCTCTTTCCTGCCATCAATTGCAGTGCAGAGCGACTGAACCTGTTATAGCAATTACTCTGTTTCACCACCTGGGTGCCACTGTCCATAGGGAGCCTTTCAGGTTTGCAGTGGCTCTTTTGTCATTTCCTGTCTTTGGCTGCCCCTGGTAGAAACTGCTAAAGGTTTCCAAAATATGGTCCTTTTGTTTACAAGAAGGAAGCCTGGTGCCTGGGAGTGGCAGGGGTGGGTGAGGGAACAGTTTGTTCCTAGATGGTGGAAGCAAAGGAATGGAGGTTGGAAGTTGCAGGGGAGGACAAGGGCAGAGGAGGACTCGGCTGGGGGAGGACATGCCCGGGGAGTACAAGAGCAGGGGTGATTGCTCACCCTAATGCTAATCAAACAGTGCTGATGTGTCCCCACAGATTCAGCCTCCTAATTATTTCTCTGATTCATCCCCTTCTCTACTCCCTTAGAGTACTGTGTTCCTCCAGGGCATCTTCTCTCTTAGTTTACATAGCCAACAGCCTCCTCAGTGGCTTTCTTTCTATCCAGCCCTTTTCCTACACCCTAGACCACACCTCTCTTTGCTCAGCAGCAGATGTGAGGAAACCAGTGGTTGTTAAGAGCTTTCAGAGAAAGGAAGTGCTGGCATTAAATGGAAGGAAACAAATACTGAAAATCTGGGTGTACTCATTTCCTACTCGTAGGAGTTTCAAACAACATTCCCATACCACCTTAGTTCAGTCCATCAATGATCTAACTGGGTTAAAACCAAAGCTTCAGAAAGTATGCATTCCCTAACTGGAAGAGAAGCCCAACAAGACACCAGGAGACATTGCATCTTGAATCAACTAAACAGGGCTCACATGGGCTCATAGGAACTTAAGCAGCAAGCACAGGGCCTGTATGGTTCAGTCTGTCGGAGAACTGGAAGAGAAGCCCTTTGGAGCCCTTTGAAGCCCATTCCAGGTACTGACAGAACTCAGTCCACTATGGCTGCAGAATTGACACTCCAGATGTCATCAGGGATCATCCTAGTTTCTAGGGACCTTCTCCATGCCTGACTCCTGGCTCCCCTCACCTTCAAAGACAACGACTCCCCTCACCTTCAAAGACAACGATGGGAGATGAACTTCTGTCTTTCTTGTCTACTTTCACCAAATCTAGGCAACTCATTGTCCTATTCGAAGTCTCTAACTCTTTACAAGTTATAGTATATATGTGTATATATACATATATATACATACATATATATTTATAAGTGTATATTACAAAGTGATAGATCTCATATAAAAATATTCACACAAATATATCACACACTTGTCTTATTGTCCCCTTACTGTCCTCTCCCCTCTTCTCTCCTACTAGTTTTTTCCTTTTCACAAACTTACATTTCTATTTTCATGCCATACACATATATAAAGATAGTTAGATATTCATATAATTTAGATTCTTCATGTGAGAAAGACAGTATGTGTCCTTCTGAGTTTGGCCTTATTTTGTTTAATATGATCATTCCTAAATAACATAATTTTATTCTTTCTTACAGCTAAATAAAATTCCATGGAGTATATATCGAACTTGTTTTATCTATTCAACTGATGACGTAGATCTACTCTCATTTCATATTAGAGTAATCTTTACTAGTGCAACAGTAAATATGAGTGACTGCATCTCTGTGGCACACTGACTTATTTGCCCTCAGGTATAGACCCAGGAGTAGTATGGATAGATCTAGTCTTTATTCATGTGTGTATGTGTGTGTGCTTTATTTGTGCAGTGCCTGTGGAGGCCAGAAGAGGAGCATCAAATCCCCTGGAGGTGGAGGTGGTATAGCAAGCCATTTGTAAGCAGCCTAACTTGCGAGCTGGAAATCAAACTCTGGTTCTCTAGAATAACAGTGTACTGGCTAAACTTAAGTCAGCTTGACATACAAACTAGAATCATGGGAAAGAAGAGAATTAATTGAGAAAATCCCTTCACGAGATCAATCTATAAGGCATTTTTTTGTTTGTTTGTTTGTTTGTTTCCAAGGCAGGGTTTCTCTGTGTAGCCCTGGCTGTCCTGGAATTCACTCTGTAGACCAGGCTGGCCTCGAACTCAGAGATCTGCCTGCCTCTGCCTCCCAAGTCCTGGGATTAAAGGCGTATGCCACCAACACCCGACTAAGGCAATTTTTAAATTATTGATTGATGTATAGGGGCCCAGCCCATTGTAGGTGGTTCTATGTCTGGACTGGTCATCCTGGATACTATAAGGAAGCAGGCTGAGCAAGCCATGGGAATCAAGTCAGTAAGTAGCACCCTCCCACAATCTCTGCATGGTTCCTGCCTTGTTTGAGTTCCTGTCCTGACTTCCTTTGGTGATGAACAGCAATATAAAACTGTAAGCCAAATAAATCCTTTCCTCCCCAACTTGCTTTTTGATGGTGGTGTTCTGTCACAACAATAGAAACCCTAAGAATAGTACTTTTAACCATTGAATCATCTCTCCAACCCTCAGAAGTTTTATTTTTAGCATTTTTAGTAACCTCCATCCATGGTATCTGAACAGTCCAACCAGTTTCATACGAATCCTTTTTTTTCCTATTATCTCAAGTGTTTATTTGTTTTGTTTAGGATCTATCTTGGATGAGGTAGAGAGAATCTCAATGTAGTTGTTTCTTTATTGAGATACATAAATTTAATTCTGTGTATAGAGTCCCTTTTGTCAAATAACACAGGTTGCTCACCAGTTCCAAGAATGAGAACATGGACATCCTGAGGGAGGGTATTAATCTGCCATCTCTAGGTAAGATGATCAATCTTCACAATGAAAAATTACCTCACCCAAAATGCCAACAACAGCCCTTTGAGAAATTCTGAGTAGGTAATTCTTCTAAAATGAAAATCTGACTATATCTTCTTCTTATTTTGCAGTCTTCAGGAAATACTCATTGTCTTTAAGATACAACCCAGAGAAAAGTCTCTTCATGCTTGCAAGAATGTTACTACTAATTGAGTATCTCTTCTAGCTCATGTCTCACAACTGTGCCTCCATCCCTTGGCTCCTGGCACTACATTCAAGTGTTATATGCGTTCCAGCTCTTTACCAAGGCTCTTTCTCCCACCTAGAATACTCCTTTCCTAAGCTCTCTCACAACACTCATAGTCTAACTTGAACTCAATTTTCAAGTTCACTTCAAGATTTTTTTTTCTTTGTGAAGATCTTCTATGACCCTAAAGTCTTATTTAGACACCACTCCTAGATGCTCTTACCTGTTCCCCACATTATCACAATGCTTCATATTTTCCCTATCTATTTGTTTTGTACAATCATTATTAAATTCAGAGAGAATTATACATAATTTCCATAGTTGCATGAAACTCAAACTGTCTTTAATTCAGTTTGAGGAAGTATAAAGGAAGGGACTACACTGGTAGGAAATAAACAGATGTTTGAGAAGGGGTGACCCCAAAGGGACCAATGCTGGGACTCTAGTTTCTGATTCTACCATGATGTCTTTCTGAATTAGCAAATATTGCATTATACAAACATTCATCAACTTACAATCAGGTTACATCTCGCTAAACATATCCAATACTATCTGAATACTCATGTTTATTGAAATAGCAACATTGAAAATGGCATAAGCTAAAAGAGTATTTTAGTGTACTCCAAATACCATGCATTGTAGTTTAGCAAGATGGTGGATCAAGGACTGACTAAGTTGTGGCTTAGGGTCCCTGCATTGCAAGATAAAAATTTAAAAGTAAAGTACAGTTTCATATTTTCTTACAAGTTAAATCGAACCATCATAACTCAGGACCATCCATAGTTTAAAAATAATCACACCTCAGAATTCTCTTGCTTCACTGTAACACAAAAATATTTAGAAGCTTTTCAACTTGAAGAAAGACATGCCAGGCTACTTAGCCAAAATTATAGAGTTGGTACATGGCAATTTAGACCCCAAAGCCAGATGTTTTTATACCAATCTTCTTATTCTGGCTATCTCCTTAAGGCTGGAGAAGAAGCCAGAACTTAAACAGCAGAGACAACTATTGTGGCAATGCATGCCATTTCTTCACACCCTCTCTAGTCACATACTCAGTGAAGAACTTTGACCAATGAAAGATTTATGTAGACAAAAAGGGAACTTCTCTATTCATGAATCACTCATATATTATGTAGGTGGCAAAAGGGAGAGGTGCATTGCATGAATTTAAAATTCCAAAGGATAAGTGATGTTATTAATAATGGCACTTAGCTTGTGAGCAAATGCTAGTTATCACAGTGATCAGAATCCTTATGTGGTGCATGGAGATTTGTCTCTGTAGTGCATCACTCTGGGGCCACAACAGCCAGCTTCTGACGTAGCCTCTAGGGTTCTACACCATCTGGTAAGCGCTCCCTTGTAAATGGAGATTTAATGGGTATGATGGATGCCAAAGGTGTGAGGCTGTGTTCCCTTTCAAGGCTAGATCGATCGTAAGGGGCATCTGTATCTTCCACTTTGGCCTCCTGGATTCCTAAATGGATGGGAGGACAAGTACTGTACTACACAGGCACAGATAGCTCTACTGAGGAACTGAAACCCCTCACCAAGAGCCATATCAACTCAGACATGACGAAGCCACCTTGGAATCAGATCTTCCAGCCCCAGGGAAGCCCCCCAGCTAGCTGTAGCTCCAACTACCACCTAAGAAAATATGGAAAAATCACAAATCAAGACCCCTTCCTTGAGTAGCTCCTGACTGGTGTTGTAACTCACAAAGGCTAAGAAATAATAAGTGTGCATAGTTGTCCCAAGCCTCTGAGCTTAGGGGTACAGGATGATAACACAGGCTTTAATTGCACAATTGCAATTTAAGCTGGCTATAAGCAGAGTAATACTCTGAACCTATTGAACTACAGGAAGATATGATTTCAAGGCATAGAAGCAGTCAGACGTCCCCAAAATATCTGCCTCTCTTGCATGTGTTGAATTGTTGTGATCTTTCTCCACCTAGTAAGAAATAGGGTCAACCGCACCGTCAGATATTATATTTTACTTCTGCCTATCCTGAGTCCCAAGAGTCTAGAAAGTATGCCAAGTAATGTTAATTACCTATCCTAGACCAAACAGTGGAGATCAGGTGATTGAGAATGATAAAAGTATGTCTGTTGCCATTCCAACCACATAATTAGACTGAGAAAGAGAATATTTCTTAGAAGCAGAATAGAATGAACAGTTTTCTGGGATTAAATCAAGGGGTTCACTACCTTCTTGTGTAGCCATAGGAGCATGAGGATCCCATGAATGCATTCATGTCCAAAGGGTTGTTCTGTGCCAATCCTGTGACAAACTTGGTATTGCTTATGATGTCATGATCTGGCCCTAACCAAGCTTATCGCTATCTAGGAGACCACACCAACTGTGTTTGCAGTGAAGTATCAATTGTATTTTTCAAAGAGGAAAAGAAAAAGGAAAGAACACTAATTTGAAACAACCCCAAATTAGAACATACTTTCAAGACTGCTTTTCCAAAAACCCAAATGAAGAATACAGGAATAATTTACAGATACCTGTGGACCAAGCTTAAGTGCTAAGGTTTGGATATGAAGTACCCCTAAAGAGGCTCATGTCTTGAAACCATGATGGGTAGAGGTGGGCTTTGGGTATGTGATTGGACCATGAGACCTTGCCTTCATACAAGAACTAGCTCACTGAGAGACTCAAACTCTGAATGGATTATTTGCAAGTGGTGAAATTGTGGCAGGTAGGGCCCAATTAGGAGAAATGGGTTACTGGGACTGTGCTGTGTTCTGCCCTCATCTCTTCTCATCCTCTTCTTCTTCCTCTCCCTTCCTACGTTTCCCTCCATCCATCCCTGCCTCCTACAAGGTCAGCTGCCTTGATCTACCATGACATGCTGTCCAGTCTCACCACGGGTCCCCAGGAATGCAACCAGGAAACTATAGGCAAAACCTATTAATTCATTAACCAAAATAAACCTTTGCTTCTTTAAGTTTTTGTTGTTGTTTCCAGTGGTGCTGGTGGTGTTGATGATGATGGTTTTTAAGCTTATTTTGTTTTCAGATATCTGTCATAGACATATAAAACTGCTCTAGCACCATACTGCCCTGAATGCACTGGTCATATCTAATCTCAAAAGCTAAGGTTGGAGCCTGGTTGGTGTTTGACTGGGAGAAAAAAATATGACTAACACAAGTGAAGCATATGAGGCCTCTGGATACCACACCATTTGCTTCATGTCATATAGGTTCAAGATCTATGGATCAAGGCAAGCCCCACAGCCTGGGCAGACAGCTCTGTGGAGGAACATAGAATGAGAGATAAGAGTCTAATAAGTTCTAAGGACAGTAATGGGAGACAAGTAGCATGGACAGGAGGGAATTAATTAGGACTGCTGGCAAGTGGGTCTGCTACACAGAACACACTATGGCTTCAAGCTCATCTGGGTCCAAGTTCTTTAATCTAAGTTGCCTGCACTGTGGTTCCTCCTGGCTGCTCTTGTAGATGGACTATGCTAAGAACCTATATTCAGGTTGAGGAGGCATCTCAGTGGTTAAGAGCACTTGCTGTTGCCCCAGAGGACCTGGATTTTATTCCCAACACCCACATAGCAGCTCACAACCATCACTGCTCCAGTTCCAAGAGATATGGTGCTCCCTTCTGGTCCTTGTGGAAACCAGGCATGTGTGGGACACACAGCCATATATTCAAGCAAAACACCTACATGCTTAAAATTAAATTAATTAAATGTTTGAATATATATGTGTGTGTTTACGTATATGTATATGTGTGTATGTATATGTATGTGTATGTGTTTGTGTACATGTATGTATGGTCAATATATAATAGAACCCAACAAGTAAAAAAAAAAAAAATGCGTAATTTTGCTTTGCTTCTAGGGAGTTCACAAACTCTTCATGGAGATCATGATCCCAACTTTGTTTTTTTCCAAAAAGAAAACCGAGACTAAACACTATACTAGCATCTGCCTTCCCCCTCATGCTTCCTGGTCGAATCTCCAGGTTGATACATCCGAGTCTACTCCATCTAGTGAGGTGGTAACCCTTATCAAACAAGCAGAGTCTGAAGCAAAGAATGTCTTGCAGCCTTGATAAGCTCCAAGGCACAGGGCCAGGGTAATGGACCATGGGAGACAGAGCGGGGGCCTGCCAAGCTCAATAATATGCAGTAGTGACTGCATTGGAAAATGTTTTAATTTACATTTTCAAGCGCAAAATATTTTCCCCTCATGCTTTGGCTAAATTAGGTAGTTAAAGTCTGTGAAGTGGCAGTAATTGGAAACAATGGATTTTATATTTGACATGTATTATTTTAGTGGAATCTGTTTTACATTTACATCAAACATCCAAGGACCCCTGCAGAAGCTTTCTTTGCCATTGCATTACCGTTTAGCTCTAATAGTGCACTCTGAATCCCCTTCACAATTAAAATTATAGTATTTCAGATGGAATAGGAAGCAGGCTGGAGGGAAACCGCCACTGAAAACTCTACCTAATACTGCTCCTTCAGAAGTTCACATTTGCTCGATATAATTTTGCACGCATTCTTTGCTATTTCATATTGGTCTCTAATCAGGTTTTCATATATTACTCATTATGTCCTATTTCATCAGAAATCTACTCAAGAGCAAAGGGCATGGCTTAGCTCCCATGGCACCTCTTGCAACTGAGGCTAACCTCAAAACTGGCTAGTAGGATCTTCTGAAAGACTGGCTGTGAACCTCAGAGGAGTCAGCATGGAGGATAAAGCCAGTGCAAACTAAAGCTCTCCTAAGCATGGTGCCCACGATGAAGTGAACTCATACCAAAAAAAAAAAAAAAAAAAGTAATTCTTTCTGTCCCTAATTGTCCAAAAATCAACTCAAAGACAGCTGTAATGAGAAGAAAAACCAGGAATTCAAAAGTTCAGAGTCTTAAAGAAATAGTTTCATCCTTAGCTCCACATCTTGAAACAGAACAATCACAAATCCCACACTTAACATCTCAAAGTCCACTTCCTCATCTTGCAACAAAATAGACTAACAAACTTGTCTGAATACTCAAAGAACATAAGCATCAAGGAGCCAACTACCCAGAGGAGCCACAGGATAAACACTTTTTTTTTTTTTTTTCTGAGACTGGGTTTCTCTGTATAGCCCTGGCTGTCCTGGAACTCACTCTGTAGAACTAGGCTGGCCTTGAACTCAGAAATCTGCCTGTCTCTGCCTCCCAAGTGCTGGGATCAAAGGTGTGCGCCACCACTGCCCGGCTAATATACACATTCTTATTGCGTGGTCTAAGAAGGCCAGAGAACATCCTTTTTATCAATGGGATAAATATAGACTAAGCAAAGCTTTAAAATAAGACTCAAAGACATACACTAAAGTATAGAATTGCCTACCTTTCAGATCTGAGAAGAAACTGAAAGAGTCACAGTGAACAAGGGAAGAAATAAGAGGACCCTAGATCACAGGAACTAAGACAAAATCACACAGCAAAATTAACCCACTTTTTATTTATAGAGATAAAAGCATTAGAACAGGAGCTTTTTACACACATTGGGCTGTTTGATCCTTAGGTTGTTAGCATATCCATTTTACAGGTGCATAAAGTGAGGCTTGGGAAAATAAACATTTCTTGAATTTAACCTGGGAGCTTTAATAGTCATTACATTACATTAATTGAATTAACAGTCTAGCTAATAAGAGACCCTTTAAACACCATACCTACCCATGGGACCAACAAAAGGAATATAGAATTATACATCTAAATATGATGCCATATTCATTTACCTTAGTAGGAGAATCTTGACCATAAATAAATGAAAACATCAAATTGTACTTAGCTCTAAATAGTGGAGTTGTAATTTTAATTTTCTCTTTTATACTTTTCTTCATTTTTCAATTTTCTGCAATTAACACATTTTGTTTTTTATACTCAGCAGAGAAGCAGTAAGATTTATACTAGCCAAAACCTCTGATTATATGAGGAGGCCCACAATTCATTATAAAAATCCTTGAGATTTGCATGGAATTTATTCCTGCTGCTGAAAAGGATTTTCAAAGTTTCCCATGTTTCTTTCTAGTTGATTCTGAGTTGAAACAAACCAGTGGTTGAAGATGCTTGTTGTTTTCTTATATCAAAATCTTTCTGTAAAGGAGAGAGAGAGAGAGAGAGAGAGAGAGAGAGAGAGAGAGAGAGAGAGAGAGAG
>JADRCD010235490.1:22599-32849 GCA_019843815.1 Montemys delectorum
GAGGAAGGAGAGAGAGATTTAATCAAAAGAAAACATAGGTAATGTACATTCGTGTACGATACATTCTGACTACTCTCTATGTCACCCTTTCTCATCTCCCTCCCATCCTATCAGCACCCCACACATACCAGTTCTTTTCCAGATCCATGGCTTTGGGAGTTGTTTTATGACTCACATAGTTTAATCGGGACCCTCTGTGTGATCATTGAGTGACTATCCACTGGAGCCTGGTGACATCATCAGGAGATACACACCGGAAGGCAATGATGCTTCTTTCACGGAATCTATCGGTAACACGTGGCTCATCGGTGGCGGTAGGGTTCTCTGAGTTCCCCTTCCATCCTTGGGAAACTGTTGGCAAGCCCACTCGGGTAAATCACGGTTCAGACATCCTCAGCTGCTTCGAATTCCTGACTGAGATGCTGTCTGTGTCTTGTCCAGGAGATGACGTTTCTGAGCCCTTCTTCCTATCTTAGAGTCTAAGATATCAGTCTTCCTATCTAGCTAGAGTCTAGTTACACTCAAAATAAAGATTGTAAGCAGCAGTTGTCAGAAGGTCCAAAGATAAGTCTGAAATGTTATCATAAACATTCCATCTGAGGAATTCTGTGAGAAGCCCCAACATACAGGAAAAGTGCCCCCAAAAGGCAGCAATGAGAGTCCCAGTCTGTGACCATCAGTCAGGGAAACACATAGGAACCACTGTCTCCCAAAGTGTTGTCACTCCACCAAACCACAGAAATTGCCAGAAATGATCCTAGTGCTTAGTTCAGCCCATCACTGTGCAGACAAGAAAATGGAGAACCTGGAAAGCTAAGGGCTCATTTTTCATCCTTAACTGCCCAGAGCAGGCTGCAGCTGTCACTCACCAGGACTGCTGCTGTGTCCCCCAGCTCACTGTCTCACACCCTCAAGCCCACCCCCATACCCCAGGAAACCACTTTCCACCAAGCAGATTCCCCTCCCTCCCCACTCAGTACTCCCTACTGTTCATAAAGCAGAAAGCAAAGCTCTTTACCAAGTTAAGAGAACTTTCCATCATCTGTCCCCTATCCCTCCCAGACTTCGCAGATCACTCTCTCCTTTCATTCTCTAAGCTCCAGCTACACTGGGGTATTTTCTTTTCTTATTGGTTATTTTATTAACTTACATTTCAAGTGTTGTTCCTTCCCAGTCTCCCCTCTACAAACCTCCCACCCCATCCCCCCTCCCTTTGCCTCTGTGAGGGTGTTCCTCTAGCCACTCACCCACTTCTGCCTCCTAGCTTCTCCTTATGCTGGAGCACCAAGCCTCCACAGGACCAAGGGCTTCCCCTCCCCTTGATGCCAGATAGGGCCATCCTCTGCTACATATGCAGTTGGAGCCATGGGTTTCCTCATGTGTATTCTCTGCCTGGTGGTTTAATCCCTGGGAGCTCTGGAGGGTCTGGTAAGTTGATATTGTTGTTCTTCCTATGGGGTGGCAATCCCCTTCAGCTCCTTCAGCTCTTCCCCTAACTCTTCCATTGGGGTATCCAGGCTCAGTCTGATGGTTGACTATAAGTATCTGCATCTATATTAGTCAGGTGTTGGTAGAGCCTCTCAGGGGACATCTATACCAGGTTCCTGTCAGCAAGCACTTCTTGGCATCAGTCATAGTGTTGGGGTTTGGAGGTGGGATGGATCCCTGGGTGGGGCGGTCTTTAGGCGGCCTTTCCTTCAGTCTCTACTCCATTTTTTGTCCCTGTGTTCCTTTTAGACAGGAACAATTCTAGTTAAAATTTTGAGATGAGTGGGTGGCCCCATCTCTCCACTGTGGGTCATGCCTATCTACTAGAGGTGATCTCTTCAGGTTCTATCTTCCATTCTCCTTTCCATCAAAGGATCATCGGATATATGCTCTTGTCCCTCGACTTGCTGTTCTCTGGGATGATTTATCGCTCAAAGTTTTCCCATACTTCACTCCAAGTTAGGTCCCTCTCATCCATCATGCCCTGGCATGTTTATGCCTTGCCTGGAGCTCATTCCCAATATAGACTCATATTCTGTGTCTGTACCAGATCACAAGTTTCAAGAGGCAGAAGCATGCCCATTTCATGCAGCAACTTGTAGCCAGTACTAACCAGTGCCTACTATATAGCACTTAACCAGCCTGTGCTGGATGGTTAAAGAGCAGCACACAGGGATCCAAGGCAGGGCGTGGTAAGTGCTTCACCCTATGATGTACACTCTGGGGTTAAAAAATGAGTAACTCAAATTCTACTTTCTGTCTCTGAATTTGTTTACTTCCTTTCCAACCTTGAAATACATTTGTAGTTTCACATTCATTCATTCATTCATTCATTCACTTAGTATTAGGGATTGAGCTTAGTATTGTGTGTATGCTATACAAGTGTTTTATCTTTGAATTATAATCCCAGTCCAGTTTTCACTTTGATTCAAGACAGGTCCTTACAAGGTTGCCTAGGCTGGCCTAAAACTCATTCTACCCTCCTCCTGTCTCAGCTTCCTGAGTAGCTAGTATTATAGGACTGCACTAACAGGTCTAGCAAGAAACAGGATTTAGAATCAGCTTGGGTAATGGTTCTCAACCTGTAGGTTTCAACCCCTCTTGGCTTTTTCACAGGAGTCACCTAAGACTGTTAGAAAACACAGATATGTACATTGTGATTCCTAACAGTAGCAAAATTACAATTATGAGGTAGCAACAAAAGTAATTTTATTATGTGGGGAGTCACTATGACATGAGAAACTGTATTAAAGGGTTGCAGCATTAGGACAGTTGAGAACCACTGAGCTAAGGCTTTTGATGTTTCCCAAGGAAAGTGTTTTATTTTATAATCAAAAAAGCATAGGGCCAGAGGGGATCTTCTGTGAGCACACAGCCCATGCTTGATGGAGCAGTGACTCAGATACAAGGCTATAGCTCTTTTTTCCTGGGGAGTCTCTGTCTCCTTCACATGGGGCTAAGTGCTGGTCCATCAATTAGAATTCAAGACCAACACTCACCTTCCTCCCCCACCACACAAGACAAACTTGGCACCTCTGACTTTTCTGTCTTCCTTCTTCACCTTTGACCCTGAGTCCCCACTGAATTTCTTTCTCTTACTTAGCTTCAAAATTACTTGCTGGTGTTTGTCTCAACACACTTCACTGACATTCTGAACTCTCCATAAATAAGCTAGTGACAAAAATAAATGTATTCTATCCTTCCTGCATTCTCAGAACTCAGCTGGTGCTACGGGGAATAAAGGGAACACAGAGTATCCTCCTGACCCTTAAGAAACAAAAATCTATGTGAGGAAATAAAGGTTTACATGCCTAATGCTTCTATGGGAAGAGGGAAAAAAGCAATAATAATAATCGAGTTTGTAAAACACAGTCTGAGCTATGCAGAAACACTGACAAAGAAAGATGGCAAACCACCCAGGCTAAGGAGGGATGGTAGACATTGATCTGCAGTTTGAAGAAAGTAAAGAATTTGGACCTGCTGAAAGTGGACATAAATGATTTAAAATACCCTCGCTTAACAGCAGGAAATATCTCAAGAAGTACATCAATATAGTTGTGAAATCCTGACTCAGATGGAGAATAGGCCAGGCATGAGGATGTCAAGCTAAACAGGGGCATTAGGCCTTGTCCAAGTACCAAAGGGTACCAAAGGGACTGTGACACAAGTCATAGAAGGTTAAAGGAAATTGTGACCCTCAAGGCTTCTCTGGCTTCTCCATTGTCAAGATAATCTATATGAACAGTCATTTGTGAAGTTAGCCTTTATTACAGTTAGACATAGGTGGTGCATTTAGTTGACCAGTGTGCATGTAGTTTCAGAAGCATAATGCTAAGGGCTTTGTCTATATGGTCTCACTTGTTGTCAGTCTTCTCAGTGTGCTGGGAAGTGTAGGTGGTACCGTTTTCTTCACCTTAAACATGGAAACTGAGGCTTGGTCAGAATAAATCATTTAACAGATGGGAAGACTCAGCTGGATTTCAGAGATCCAGTCTTTCTCTACCCACACCTTCTGACTTTAGACCCTGAATGAAAGCAAAGAATGTCTCTGATGTGCCCAATGTTGTCCTTGAAAACTAAACATCACAGAGCATAAGCTCAGAGGTCCTTCTTCCTTGCCTATGGTGAGCAATCTTAAGAGATTTTAGTGAATTTTGAAGAATAGAGATGATTCAGTTGTCAGTTCTCCCAACTTGATACTATTGAAATGTCATTTGTCTAGGACCACGAATTCATAAAAAGGAAGGTAAGCTGTTTTTTTAAAGTGTGTCTGACTACATGCATTATGCTACATTAATAACTCCATGTATTACTACATACATTATGCTCCACTCACCCCACCACTGGTGTCAATGATATGTGTTCTAATATACCTATTCCATGTGATAGAACTAGGTACCATAAATTGCAACTTGCAATGAAAAAGGAGGAAGGACTCAAGGGACCAGGAGAGCACAACTTGTTAGTTGTTATCTTGGAGTGGTCCTAGGTACCATACCTCCATCTTCTCTCCATCTTCAATAACGTGTGTTTACAATGACTAGAACAAAACTTGACTTGCTTAAGGTTTTCTTTCCAACATAATATTTTTATTGATTTGAAAATTTCACATGATGCACCCCAATCACATTCACTTTCCTCCAAGATCTTCCCACCCAACCCTTGTGAATTCCTTACCCTAGCCCCCCCCCCCAAAAAAGAAGTAAAAGATAAAAAAATATACCAAGTCCAATTTGAATTGTCCAAATACTCACTGGAGCATGGTTAAACTCCCAGTGACCAGTCTCTTAAAGAAAATGAATTACTTCCCAACCCCACCAGAAGCTATCGCTGTGAATAGCTGCCCTCTAGCATCCTTATCACAATTGTTAGAGTTCTCTTCAATGGCTTCCTGTCTAGACTATGTCTTTTGAGGGGGGAATGAGAGTAGGAGAGGTTGTCACAGGAGCCTTCTATGTCCCTCGTTCTCAACTGTGAGTCTGCAGTCCTTGCTGCCCCTGCAGTAGAAGCTTCCTTATTCTCTACAGTCAGTGGCAGCGCCTTAGGGTTTTACCGCTGTGAACAGTCACCATGACCAAGGCAACTCATATAAGGACATTTAATTGGGGCTAGTGTACAGATTCAGAGATTTAACCTGTTATCATCAAAGTGGGAATGTGGAAGCATCCAGGCAGGCATAGCGCAGGAGTTGCTGAGAGTTCTACATCTTCATCTGAAGGCTGCTAGGAGAAGACTGGCTTCCAGGCAGCTAGGATAAAGGTCTTTAAGCCCATACCCACGGTGATACACCTCCTCCAACAAGGCCATACCTCCTCCAATAAGGCCACACCTCCTCCAACAAGGCCACACCTCCTCCAACAAGGCCACACCTCTTCCAACAAGGCCACACCTCTTCCAACAAGGCCACACCTCCTCCAACAAGGCCACGCCTCCTCCAAGAAGGCCACACCTCCGTATAGTGCCACTCCCTGGGCAGAGCGGGTGCAAATCGTCACAAGCAGCATGGATCCTGCGCTTCCATGTGGTTTCTGGAGACAGCACAGTTATGTACTCTATTTTCCTCACTCCCTGCACATCACTCTTGGCTCCTGCTGCCTCTAGGTGTGATTCTTTTTTCCTTATCTGGAAGAGCACAAGCTCATAGGGACCATCCTCAACCTTAGGAATGCAATAACACCAAACTGGTCGAAGCACAGAACACTGCTTCACAAAGCCCTGCAGTGTTATCCTAAACAGGTCAGCATGATTAGCCCAGAGACCCAATCCACAGCATCCCTACTTACAGCTACATTAAATATAAATAACATAGACTAGATACCAGCTACTGAGAAATAGTTCAATTAAATCCTGCAAGGACAGTGCATTTTGATTTTAATGGGTTTAAGTCCCCTGGGGAGCGGAGTTGTGTATGCTCTTCTTTGCTTGTAGAATTTCCTCTCTGTTTCAGACTTGTATATGTTACACACAGCCACTCAAGAGACTAGAAGCTGTTGCTATTACTGTTAACCCCAAAGTAAGTTTTAAAGAGTAGACGGGTGAATGGTTTTGTTTCATTTTAGTCAACTAAGTTTTAATCCAGAGGGTCACCTGCCTTGGGAACAGGATACCAAAAACAAAAACAAAAACAAAACAAAACAAAACAAAACAAAACAGAACCAGTATGGTGTTTTGTCCCAAGTCTGCAAGCAGCATAGCAACTTGTTTGTTAAACTACATCCCTGAGCTAAGCACAATTGTAGGAGAAAGTCGCCGAATGGAGAGCTCAGGTGGTGTGGCATTTTCCTTTTCTCAGATTTTACAAAAGGACTTGAGAGCTTTTGCTTTTATTTCTAGAAGGAAGGCATTAGGTAGTTCAGAGTATTAGGCATTTGCCTTGAAACTTGTTTACTTCCATTCCATTCCGTCCACACAAAGAAAGCCCTTCAGCGGGCCACCTGAACTCCTCGTGTTCTCTGAAAGGAGACCGGCTGTGAACTCTATCTTACTTTCGCTTTTGTTTCGGAACGGTTCCTGGGAAACAGCATCTACCTATCAATTCTCAAGTGAACTTGCATGCCAAAATTAATGAAAAGCCAAACCTTTGCTCTTTTCCACATTTAATGAGTCTCTTCAAAGCCTTGAAGATTGGATGATGCGTGTCTCAGGCAAAAGCAGAAAACACGCTAGAGAAAACAAAAGCCCCTCCGTTGATCTAAATGGTAGCCAAAATGTGCAGCTTCTTTTTTTTTTTTTTTTTTTTTTTTGCATTTGTTGTGGCTGAGGACCACGCTTCCCTCTGACACAGTGGAGATTCCAAAGATGGACTTTACCAAAGATTTATTAAAAAGCGAACTGCGGTGGAAGCTGTCATTTCTGGTTGCTATAAAACGCACGTGAGGGGTACGTAATGAAATTGAACATGCTTTTATAATCAAAATACTCCAACAGGACAGTCCAGAAACATGTCAACACATAATATACAAGCAAATGCACATGTGGGCTTTATTGCATGTCGTGTTCAGACACTAAACAGTGAGTGAGCTGTGTGCTGTGGATCAGGTTAAGGTGCTGAAAAACAGTTGCCCCAAGGGAGAATAGCCGATGGAGATAAGATCCCCTGTGTTATATTCATACTGAATATAACGTAGTTTATCAGAAACGTCAGTTTGACTGGCTGTGGTATTTACTGGCTTACCGAATTCGTTAGTTTTCTGTCTCTGTAGAAGAATACCCTGGCAAAAGACAGCTTAGAGGAGAAAGGGGCTATTTTAGCTTGCAGCTCCAGAGACAGCATGATCCATGAGACGGGGAATGTGTGGCCGTAGGAGCTGAGGCCAACCCAGCAGTCAGGAAGCAATGTGATCACATCTCATCTGTATACAGTAAGCAAAAAGAAGACAGGAAGTAGGGCCAGGCTACAAAAGTCTCAAAACCCACCCTCAGTGATATAACCTTCTTCCAGCAAGGCTCCCTACATCTTAAAGGCTCTTAAGGTTACCAAACATGGCCACCAACTGGGACTGATTGTTTAAATGCATGTCTGAGCCTATGTGGAACACTTCTCATTCAAGCCATCAGACTTACGAGCCCTACAAGAGGAGAAGTAGGCAGCCTCCAGACCATCTGCGGTAAGTGCATCCCTGGATGCTAAGCAGTGCCTGGAGCATCTCTTGAGGATAGCAGTTTCAGTCCCTTCGAGTTGATACTCAGAAAGAGGGTTTGCTCAGTCACACTGTGGCTTGATTTTCAGTTTAATGACTCTAGCATTGACATTGCCACAGGCTTCTTTACTTGCAGGTGTGTGTCAACGAGTTATTGTGCTTTTGATTTGCTCCTCCCTGTTGATTCAGGATGCTGAAGCCTTCTGCATATCTGCTTTGACAAAATGTCTATTCTGGTCATTCACACATTTTTTTTCCTAGTCGGATGATTTGTTCCGACTAGTATTGTTTTATTTGTGTACCTTTCTGATATATTTTGAATAGCAGTCCTGGATTCACTACACAGATGCAGATAACATTTTGAATCTGTAGGTTGCCTTTCCATTTTGCTGATTGTTTCCTTGCCATGCAGAAGCTTTTAGCTTGATACAGTCTATCCTGTTTGTCTGTGCAGTTGTTGCCTGTGATTATCATGCCATCCCCTCCCCCCAAAAAAGTTTTTTTTTTGCTTATGCCTTTTGCAGTAATATTTATAATATGGACATAATCTAAATGTACATCAACAAAAGAATAGAAAAAAATGTGAACCAAAATAAACCTCTTTTCTTTATAAATTACCCAGTCTCAAATGTTCTGTTATTGCGATTCAAAATGGACAAGACCCAGTACAAATGTTCAGATACAGACAATTGAGCACCATTCAGTCATAAAAAAGAAGATAATTATGCCATAGTCTTACAATATGGATGAATCTAGAGGACATTATACTCAATTTCAAAAGCCAGACACAGGCAGACAGATACTCTGTGACATTGCTTATGTGTGTAATTTCAATCACTCAAATTTATAAGAGCAGAAAATAGAATTGTAGCGGTCAGGGGCCAGGAGAAGAAAGAGATGGGAAGATGGTTATCAAACAGTACACTATGACTTGAATATGGTTTGCTCCCACCAAAACTCAAGTTGAATCTTAATTCTTCATGTTGAAGGATACGGGGTCTTCTGGAAAATGTCTGGATCATGGTGTCCTCAAACATCAACATGCCCTTCTCCTACATTTTTGAGCTCTCCTTTCCTTAGGACTAGATTAATTAGCTGAACACTCAGATTTTACAATACAAGATTAGCAGCCTTGAGTGAATTCCCTCATGAATCTGTTTTCCCTCCACTCTCTTCCATAGTCAAACCAGCATATGGTACTTCCCGGATGGAGCAGCCCCCTCACCCCAACTTATCACCTTAAAATGAAAATAGAGCTACTTTGAAACTGCACAAACCCTATTTCTGAATATCAGCCCAAAAGAAATGAAACTGGTATGTTCAAGAATTATTCCATGTACTTCTTACAGTTGAAAGACTGTAAGAATAATAAGCCCCTTTATTTATGAATTATCCAGTTTTGAGTGTCCTTTTACTGCAACTCAAAATGCATAAAACCAGCCTACAAACTTTGAGATCTAATATAGGTAACCTCTGAGAATCCAGTGTATGACTTGGGGACTACAGCCTGTAAGGCCATATTGTTCCACTTGCTGAAAGCAGGCTTTTAATGGCTTTACCACATTCACACACATCTGCCCAGACAGACAAAAGTATAGCCATGTGTGGCAAAGATCATGGTGATTGACTTGATGTAGTAACCATTGCACTATGGAAATCAAACACCAAATTGCATAGCTTGACTATGTACTCTTTTTATTTGTCAACTAAAACTCAAAAAAAACGGGAATGCAAAAGGCATAAGGTAAAAAGAGTTAAAAGATATGATTGGTTCATAATCTAAAAGATGAGTCAAAGTTAATGTAGGGAAAACGGGGAAGTAAATTATTTCATGGGGGAATCAAGCACAAAGTCAGTGAGGAAAGAGATTGGCACATGCCTGTCATTGCTGTTCAAATATAAATGGGTCAGAGGTGATTTAGGAATGATGAGCAAACACCAGATCATAGCAACCTGTGAGAGCATTTAAATGCTAGAGTAAGACAAAGAAATGTTGTGAAGGTCCAGGGAAAAGGATTATATAATCAGATGTATCATTTGGGAAGATGATTCTGGGTAAGTGCTAGAAAATGATTGGCATGGAAAGGGTAGAAGTTTTAAAAAGTCAGTTGAAATAATTTGCTAAGGGAGACACTAAAAGAGCTAAAATTTGAAAAGTAAGTAAATTGGAAATGCAGACATGGTTAAAGAGACAGACAAAAGAAGACTTGATGACTGATTGGACATGGAGTATAGAGTTGTTGGAAGGGTAAGAACCAAGTGTAATAAGAAACAACACTTTATTATATGTTACTCATAACACGAATTGACATACACATTTCTAAAATCCTCACATGTCTGTGAAATAAGTATGAGTATGAATTGACATACACATTTCTAAAATCCTCACATATCTGTGAAATAAGTATGAATATGAGTGTTTTTGTAAATGAGATTTGGTGGTTAAAAAAATGTAAACAAATTAGCTTGTTGTCTTAGTTTGGTTTTCCATTTCTAGAAGAGACGCCATGACTAAGGCAGCTCTTATAAGGGACAACATTTAATTGGGGCTGGCTCATAGTTTCAGAGGTTCAGTCCATTATCATCATGGCAGGAAGCATGGCAGCGTCCAGGCTGTCATGG
>JADRCD010235492.1:0-27131 GCA_019843815.1 Montemys delectorum
TATATATATATATTTCATATCAGAAGATAATCTTTATTTCCACTAGATATATTGAGTTTCTTCTAAAGTAATTTCGCTGATAAAGTATTGGAGAAAGAAAGTGGCTATGAATTAGATGTAATAGGCATTTCCATTGCTGGATAAGCGAAGCTCATATGGAGACAACAAATGTCTTAAGAACATAAATACTTGGGATTTATTTCTAAGCACATAAGTCCTAAAATTTATTCAAAATGTGTGGGATAAAAGAAAAACAACTGTTGGAAACTAAACTCCCATTTCTGAAATTAAGTTATAAACATATACTTGTAATACCATAAACTATAATACATCAAAAGTTAGGTTAGATTCTCCACTTACTGCCATTTAAATACCAATTTTTCAAAAAATAATTATGTTTTAGTTTTAAATAATTGTGTATCATATTTAGAAAAATAAAGTAAAATAAAAAATGAAGAAGATCCATATCACTGACATCCTTAAGTCCTTATTTGAAAAAATTGTAGCAACACATTCAAGTTCTCTTCTTAGGAATAAATAACTATGCCAGTGAAAAATGAAAAATGAGTAATATTGTTATCAAACCGCATTAAGAATGTTTGCAAACAAATGAATTGATGATTTTTGGGCTACTTCAGGCTTCCAGGAGGATCAATTAAAAAAAAAAAAGTGTTCTTAGAACCTAACAGCAAGTTTGTCTTGACTCATGTTAGTTAGAGCAGGCTTCTTTTTTTTCTTTTCTTTTTTCTTTTTAATTAGATGTTTTCTTTATTTACAATATCTCCTTTCCCAGGTTCCCCTCCAAAAAATAAAATAAAATAAAATAAAATAAAATAAACGAAAAACTAAACCAATCCCCTGTTCCCTTCCCCCTCCCCCTGCTCACCATCCTACCCCCTTCTGCTTCCTTGCCCTGGCATTCCCCTACACTGAGGCATAGAACCTTCACAGGGCCAAGGTCCTCTCCTCCCATTGATGACCGACTTGGCCATCCTCTAGAGCAGGCTTCTTATCTTTTTCCTCTAGCATGCTTGAGCTTACCCCAGCTCCTTGATCTCTGACTTTCATCCATGTAATTTCTAAATCCTTCAGGTACTTCTTAGTGCTCTTATTCGGCTGATTTCAGTGAGTGCCCACTCTCCTGCATAGGTTGAAGGCTTGTTGGGGATGGCAACAAAGTCTCAATTTTGGAAATGGCATAACCTAGTAACTTTAAGAATGGACTCACTATCAAACTGGCCTGTATGGCCTACCCGCTTTTTGGTTTGCTCTATCGACAACTCTCAGATTTATGGAGACGGCAGAGAGAAGTGGGTTTAATGTTACATGCATAGTAACAGGAGGTCTCTAATGGGTTCCCTTTGGCCAGGCATAAACCTCTGGTCCAATTAACTGACAAGGAGAGGCTGTGGTGGATCATAGTAATGTCTAGGCCAATCTCTTTGGCAGGAATGGGATGAGCAGATAAATCCGAAGGAAAAAGTATGTGGTTAGTAGAAAAGAATGATTTAAAAACAAAGAGGTGAGAAGGGGTTTAGAGAAGCAATAAGAAAAACAGCCAGAGTGTGGCAAGAGGAAACAACTGTACGGATAAAGTCCAGCCCAGCTTCTACTTGTTTGCAGGCAACTAGAAATCTCACAGTGGATGAAGAAAGAAGGTGCTATGGCTAAGGAGAAGGGAAAGGGGAGATGAGCCCTCAATGGTGCTTAGTCAGTAACCTTGTCCTTATCTAAAGCTTGTTGGCCAAGTCAGTTCTCTTGACCACAGCAGCTTCTTCTGGATGTTTTCAAAGTTGTGCTATGATCTTCAGATCAAAGGTTCCTTAAGCCTCCTCTCTGAACCAGGCCATTTCTTTTATTTGAACTTTTCTTAATCATATTTGATTATCCTTTTTAAAGAAACTGAATACTCCCCTCCCCTATTCCTTGAGGGAAAGATCTGTATTTTACACCCATTCCCAGCACCTAGCTCAGGCCCTTTCACAGGACAGATCTTCATATATGTTGACTCAATAGAGTAATTAAAAGCAATAAAACTTGTATTAAGAGTAACAAAGAGAAACCTTGACTTATAAGTTCTTTGTGAAACCAGAGATTGAACTACCTCTGAAGAAAAGAACCGTTCACACACTACAGAGATTCTACCTCTTCAGAGATCTCTCTTTGCTTAACAACTATTAATGAGGTAAACACGGGGTTCCCTGCTGTTTCCCTAAAATTAATAAAATACTTTTTAATACTGTAAAAAAAAAAAGAATGTTTGCATTCCCTTGAAAAGGAATCCACTGTAGCAACTCTAAATATTTCTGCTGCAAAACACATATCTGTTGTGTGAAAAGGCACCCAATTGTCTAACAAAGGACAGATCTGAAGAGGAGTTGAGAAATAAAGTAGAAAAATTACTGTATAATGAAAATGGCTTTTAAAATAGAAAGGTCATTATGGAAACAGATCCTGGATTGCAAAGCATGCGTTTCCATTATGCAGAGTACTTAGAAACTTTTGATTAAATATCATTTTCACTATTGTAAGTTTAGCTATAAGGTTCAGCTCCTAAATGAATAAGTAACTTTGTCATCCAGTTGCTAAGTTTTCTGAATGCAATATGCATCATTATATATAATCCACAGTGGTGACAGAATAGGAAAAGCTAAAGTGACTAAGATATGGGTTTGTCCTAGGGAACATGCTATTTTTAGGTCACATTACATTATAAACTCTATAGAAAAATCTATGCAACAGAATTCACAATAATTTATTCTTTGTGATATATGTCACAGGATAATGGAAATATTTCAAATTTTTGGTATATTATTGTTCATCTGTGTATGCATAAAACCCAAATCATATAACGTAAGAGTTTGTGAATGTATTCTGCCTGAAAATGGAGGATAACACAAAATATTTCTTATTATTTTGTGCACTGAGATTATATTATTGCATAATTTTATCCTTTTTTTTGGTCCCTCTATATCATCCTTTATACCCTTCCTGTTCTCTTTTAAATTCATGGCCTCATTATTCATTGATAGTTATTACACACACACACACACACACACACACACACACACACACACACACACACTTCCAAGTGTAAAAATACAATCTGGTTAGTCAATACAACGTTGCATGTATTTATGCTTTTAGGGCTGGCCATTTGGCATTCAATAATCAGTTAGTATGCTTTTATTTAAGGAAGACTATTTTGTCCATTCTCAGAGTTCCTTAGTAGCCTATAGTTCTTTGTATAGAGTTGAAATCTTGTGGACTTTCTCTGGTACACTTTAACACGTCTATTTTCGTCTTTTTTCTTCTCATGCTAGGCAGTCATGTTCTTAAGACACAGTGGCTGTGCCTTCTGTCGACCAACAACCCTCCTCAACTGTGATGCCTGTGGACCCTGAAAACTGAGTATTTACAGGATTCCTAGAAAGCCACTTCTATAGCATATATGATGCTATATGATATGATGACTTTTGGTTATAAGGATCTTAATCTGGAATAGTAGGTTAAAAGAAAAAAAAAAAAAAAAAAAAGATTAGAGGGAGGGAGGGAGGAAGAGAAAGAGACCACATGCTGACAAATTAGTAAATTTTAAAAGCTTTAAATTTGGCAAAGTCAACTGGGTTGTTGATGGTTGTTTAATGTGAAATTTCTGTGAAAGTTCATGGTACAAATAAATTTTTACAATTCAGGTCTCAGATACCAACTTATATAACTTCATTTTACTATGAAACAACTTTTTTTCTTTCATTAATATCTGTTTCACTGACTAAGCTTAAAATGGCTTAATATATAAACAAGTTTCTATTAATGTCAAGAATAATTTTTGAATTTTAAAAATGCATGATTTCACATATTGTTATAAACAGTTGCTAAAATTTAAGGGTGATTAACAATTAAAAATAAATAACCATGGTTTTTTTTTCTTCTTCATTTAGTAAAATATGAAATAAAATCTGTTTTGCTAGGATGAATAGCAAAATTCTCTCTTTACATCTCTCCACACATCACTCAGCTATTCTCTATTTACCTACAAAACTGGATAATTTCCAGTCATTTGGGTTGTCTCTTTATTATAGGAATGAGTTGAAAACCATGGCACCAATATTAATGAAAGGCCTATGGGTCCATCAAGTGTGATTTCCACTTGATTGCTTTTGTGGTCTTTTATTAAAATGCCTAGAAATATATTTACTCTCTTCCCAAAACAGACCACTGGACTATCATTAATATTTCCTGGTGAAAGTCTTCACTCAGATTAGTAAAACAATCACTCATTCATTGCCCCATCTTTCTCCAAAGAACTACAAATAAGTAAAATGTCAAAGTTTGCTCTTGTTCATTTTTTCAGTCTTAAAGATTCCTGCATCCTACCTTGCCACTCATTATTTTGTTTGTATTGTATTGAAAGTATCAAGGGATGCATACTAGGTGCCTGCAGATATCTAACTAATCTTACCCAATGAAAGCACATCTGGTATAGCACAGTTAAAGTTGTAATAACTTACTAGATGTCATCCTTCATATTTTCTTAATTTTTGTAAAAATAAAGCATGAAAGTTGAGTGGAGATGGGGTACATAATCTTTCAAGCTGACATTACATTATTTAAGTTTTTTATTGGTGGCATTAATCTTTTTACCCCACCCCTAGCGTGATATTACTATTTTTGGTTTAAATATTTGTCTACATAAGGAATCCAGCTGGCTTCTACTTGGCCTTTCGCACACTTAGGTACAAACAGGTTCACTCATAACATCATGAAATCTGAGTGATGGGGTGATTAGGAACTACAGATGCTTATTTCAAATATGCTTACTAGAACTGAAAATATAAATACACAATTAATGGGCTTGTTCACTTATATCACCGTAATACAGTTGTGCAAAAATATAATTTGTTGTCTGTCTCTAAAATTTCTACTATGACTAATGGACCACGAAGAGGGTTTGGGTCTCTTGAATCAGAATCAGTACAAAACAGTATCTCCAATAATCTGACTGCATCATTTTCCTCAATGTCAAAATTCTTACAGGTTAAGGAATTAAATAAACAAATTATATTTGTGTGAGTGTGTGTGTGTGTGTGTGTGTGTGTGTGTGTGTGTGTGTGTGTATACCCCAGGGAGTGGGGCAGCCTGACAGGAGGGAGACAACCTCTTGGAGACAGTGGGGACGAGGAATGGGATGAGGAATGGTGGGAGGCAAGACCAGGAGGGGGGGCAACTATTGGACTGTAAAAAAAAAAAATAGAATCATAAAAAAAATTTTGAAGTGAAACTATGTCCTTTCTAAAGAGAGGTAGATACACTTTTATTCAAGATGTTATCTTTTTTTAAGTAGGTTAAATCCTGAGAATTTGTTGACAGATTGTTATTCTCTTTTACACCACAGAGTATAGTTTTGTTCACTTGAATTACAACTTTTCTCTTTACACAGATGTACTAAAGATTTTCATGTCACTCTAGTCATATACCTAGCAGAAGGGATGAATTCAAAGCATGATTCAGAGGGAATCATGCATAACTGCAGCACCTCTATCAGTTCCAGGGAGAGCTGGCAGAATTACAGGCTCAATGTTGACACAGAAGAAAGCACAGCCAGGCTAGGAGCCTCAAAGGCCTACTCCTCACTAGATAGACCTATGGCAGTCAGCTAGATGCTATGTCCAGGAGGTCCCTATACCTCCCAAGGTAGAATGAACATCTGGAAACCAAGTATTCAAAGACATAAAATGGTAAAATTCTAATTTAAACCATAACAATTTCAGTAAACAATGATGTGCATCCTTAAATATCTTACCTATTTTATGTTTATAAATGCTATGTTTAGGTTTCTGAAAGCCAGACCATTCTGATTCAGTCTGGAGAGGGACAGAGAGAGACATAGAGAGAAACAGAGCGAATGTTTGAAATTTGGAGTCTTCTTAAATAAAAGCAAAGTATATGTTATGTATGTTATGGAGATCTAGGGAGAACCACTGTTCCCATTCACACTTCATCAGGCATGAGGAGACAAAGTTAGAGACAAAGAAGAGCCATGCATGCTCACAGTACACTATGGTCAATGTATGTCCCATTCAGCCTGGATTTTAGGGATCATAATCTAAAGAATATGTTTCAGTTAATACCTTTTTATGTCAGCATCTGGGCTTCATTTCCTTTCTTCTCATTCTTTGAAATACCCATCAGTGTATACATATGCACACACCTACTCGCGAGCACTTCTTAGTTAAAATCCTCAGGAAAAAAATTCTGAGAGAGGTGCTTGCCATTTTGCCAACCTCCTTGAGTTAGATGATTAAAATTCATTTTAATCATTTCAACTCTTCAATATGATAAATTTGATATTTAAAATAACCTATTATTCTCAGCATTTTAAATCACTTCATGAAAGAAATTAGTGCAAATACCTCTCCCTACTGTGGTTTAAAATATAATTATGCAGTTTATTCTATATTTCCATCAACTATACTAGTAAAATTAAATAAAGTTTTAAAATAAACATACTAGTTGAAATAAATAAGAAAGTATAAAGTTAAATGAAATATTTTAGTTAACTTTTTCCTAGATCTTAACTTATTCAATTATCTTTATGAAATAGCAATTTTTTGTGTGTAAGCAAATACTATTACTCAAATAAATAATCAATCTATGAGTCATTTTCTGTTTAATTCAAACTCTTTTTCAAACAGAGACCTTTGAAGAAGTCCAGGTTTTTCCTCACACCTAATTCATCCACCATCACCTCCAGCAGGCCATTATTAATGCTCAATACTGAAGAGGATATTTTCTTTTCTGATAATTGTATATAACCCAACAATGAAAAGTACTTAATCTTTAGGTACAGAAGGAAGAAATGATGGGTTTTTCATGAGAAAGTATAATTTTCTAATATGAGTGGTAAAGGGTTTTTCTTAACAACCCTATTTCCCAGAAAAATTTACTTCATGAATTGTATCCATCTGATACTTTTACTCATTATATTTATATGTATGTGTGTGGTTCTGCATGACTTCATATGTATCATATATCTGTAGGAACCCATGGAGGTTATAAGAGGCTATTAGACACCCAGGAGCTGAAGTTATAGGAGAGTATGTGGGCATGGAAGTCAACTGTAGGTCCTCTGCAGGAAAAGAACTTTCAGTTGTTGAACTGAACAACTTCTATCCATCTATGCAATGCTTCTATCAATCTCCATCATACTAATAAAAGATACCTTCTCTTTCACCATTTGAATGCCACTTCTTAATATTGATATAAAATACCATTACCTTTACTGTATCTACATATTTTGAGATATTTAATGAGTTATCAGCTATTATATAACTATCTGATATTTTCTACTTTTTCATTTTGTTTTGAGACAAAGCCTTACTCTACAATATTAGTTGCAGGGCATCTTAATATGTGTAGTTCCAGTTGACCACAAATAACTCCTCTAAGTGTGAAATTGTAGGTCTTCACCATAATTTCCTACAAGCTATATTTCTACATGAAAATCTGGACTATAAAAAATGATTAAAGAATAAAAAATAAAGAAAAAAAGGAAGTTAAAAAGATCTGAACGGTTCAAATACAACCGTTCTGTTTATCTGTTTGGAGTAAATGGGGAAGTTCTCTATTCATACTCAAGCCTTTGAACACCATTAACCACACTATTAATCTATTGATCTTTGTTGATGAACTATTTAAACCTCAGAGTCGTCTTCAAGTAGCTCTGATATACTTGTTTGTTACTTATTATAATGATGATTGCCTTATTGATCCAGTACTTGTGTTTCATTGCTTGAAAGAAGGATCACTTTATATTTGAACCAGCTCTACCTACATGATCATTTTTGCCCCACTATGACCATGTTTCATCCTTAATTACATTGGATAGTGTTTATTAAAAGGAAACATGGCCATATATACCAAAACACACATTTTCATTCAATGAAAATACATATTTTCATCAATCTTTAGCAAATTGTGTTAGACAACTGAACAGTTGGCTTAGCAGTACTCCACATTGATACGGTTCTCTCAAGAAAACTTCTCTTGATTAAGGCATGTCAATTTTTCTGCCCCATCAAAGATGATGGCGATAAAGGGGACAAACTATATCTAGAATAAAGAATATAAAATAATTGGCTCTAGTCCAACTTAAACGGCTTCATGCCATCAAACTCTTCCCATTTGGAACAAATTAAAATCTAATTTAGAGAGAGCTTAAATTAAAAAAGCACACTTAATTCCTTCAATTTGCAGAACGATTCCATTCCATTAGGCAACTAATTTCTACCTGTCAGTTTTGGAATGAAAGTGGTCTCTCTCCTGAGGAAACGTTTCACTTGTTGTAATTAGGTATGGAGAGACTGCAGTGATGTCTGTGCTTTGATAGCTGCTTGTGTGAAACTCTCTAAGCCTCTGAGCCCTTGGGTAAACTCAACTGAAGTGTCAGCTTCAATGCTTGCCTGACAGCAAAAGCTAAAATGAGGTTACATATTTCATAATTAAATAACACAACTACTTTAACTTTTATTGGCAAATCATGAAAGGTTACCTTCTATAAAGTCCAGGTGCATCCACTCCTTTGTTGATCTACTGTACTAATAAGTTCCTGGAGAATTGTGAAGAGGTCTTGATTACAATCATATGAAAGCCATCAGGATATATACGTTCAATAAGAGAAAAATCAATGGCTAAAATTAGTAAGGGAGATGAACGGCAAAAGTGGCATGCACTTGTACTCTTTGATTTTATTCATGACTTAGATCAAGGTGTCATGTTGTAACTCACAAGCCCTAGGCTCTAGAACTGAATCCCACAATCTGCCACTTCCTAGCAGAATGAAATTGTGAAATGTTAGCAATGAAACCCTTGCTAAGGCTTTTGATCTTAGTTTCATTATTTTATCAATAAAGTGATTTTTCCTTTCAAATGTATCCTGAAGCTAACATTTATAAATGTATTAACAGAGTATGCTTTCACAAATATGATTATCCTTTTCAGTGATGAATATAAAAGTTATTGTTGCATTTCAGCTGCATATGCCATAAGCTATTTTTATTCAAATTGAATAAAGAAAAACTTTCTCACCCTAACTATATCTTTATTATAAAACATTATTTTTTGACTTTCTTTAGTGATTCTGATATAATTGCATGCATGTTTGGGGAGCTAAGTTAAAAAAATAAAGTGACCCTCTATGGAAAAGTTAAGTATTCGACTTTTATTTTGCAAAATATCATATCAAAATAAAATTAAATTGGGTGATGTTTACATTCGTGGTAGTTAGATCTGATGTTCTTGAAAATACAATAGAATAGACATTAAGCTGTACTCATAAATTTTATAATAATGAACTAATGTGGATGATAACCAACCATGTACATAATTTCATAGTTAGGAAGAAGTAGTAAGTTCCTGAGTAATATGGAACTCTAGGATGACTATGGTTAACAGTTTTCCATAGTCTATGCCCTAAGAGCTAAAGAAGACTTTAATACACTCAATAGAAAAATGAGAAAATATTAGGAAGTTCACTATGCTACTAATAGTTCAATGATCATTCCATGGTAAATACATGGATTATATCATAGTGAATCTCAGAAGCATATACAATTGAATGTTATTCAGAATCACTTTCCAAACAAAAGTGTATAGGATGTACAAAAATAACTACAAAATGCAAGGTATAGTTATTAACCTAATAAGTGACAAGACTGTTTTCAGTGAACTATGATTATTGGTGAATTTTAAAGTATCATTTAATAATGTATGCACATGGACATCAGAGTGGAAATGACACTTCCAAATTTATAAAAGATCTCTTACATGCTCACTGTGGTATATTTTCAACATTTTTAATACTCTAATTGGTTCTATCAAAGACAAAGGATGGTGATTCATGATATTCATTCAGGAGTGGTTCATTTCCAAATTATTTTTGCATAATTAATTCAGAAATGCCTATTAAAATAAAGACAATTTGTAAAAATCAAGGAAATAATTTAAATAATAACATGAATATATTTTGTGAAGTAAGATGGCTTAAGCTTTTATTGCATTAAATATCTTTGTTCTCACATTTCTCTTTAAATGCAATTAATATGAATGAGATGAATAGCATAGAATTATTTTAAAAAGTAGATCATTCTGAACCTTTGAAAAAATTATAATTATTAACCAAATTATTTTAGCTTAAAGAAAAATTATTTTAGTTTAAGTTTAATAACAGTATACTCAACAATTGACATGTACATATAATAGCCCATGTAATTTATATGTCTGAAACAAAAGGTAAGAGTTGTACATATACCAATCAGAAATAAAAAAGCAATGTAAATACTTATTACAGTCTTTTTTTGACCCTAATCCTAGAAATCAATTAACTTTTTCAGTCTCTTTTCATTTATCTTGATGTCTAACCATTTGTAGAATTTATTGCTAAAGACATTATTTATGGGATTAGTGCACACTTAAGAATTTTACTTTCTGGACTCAATTGAATACTATACTCAATATAATCTATGCTTAAAAAAACACATCTTAAATGAATAAAAAACTGCTCCATGTACCAATGGATCATTTATTTGGAAAGAAGGTAGCAAATTCATATTCATTGCTGTGCTCAAAAGCATTTTACATTAGCATCAAAATGAATTAGCTGCAAAGGATAGGCAATACTTGCCTTAGTCATTGGTTATTCACAAATAACATAAAGGCAAACATTCAGAACGTAATACTGATAAGTGAAAACAGCAACAGCTCATTTTAAAGACGACTCACTACATTCAAATGAGATGACCTCCTCAGACGAAAGGATGATTCAATATATATAAAACACTGAGTGTAAAATACCACATTAATGGGAAATTTGGCACACAATTACAAAAATGATTCCATAACAGATTGAAAAAAACTATGTGTTATGTAATTCTACTCTAACCACTTTTTCTAGTTATGGAGTTAAGAATCTATGTGGATCTATTTTCACTAAAAATGGGAAACAGAGCTAAACAAAGAATTCTCAACTGAGGAATATCGAATGGCCGAGAAGCACCTAAAGAAATATTCGACATCCTTAGTCACCAGGAAAATGTAAATCAAATCAGCCCTGAGATTCCACCTCACACCAGACAGAATGACTAGGATAAAAACTCAGGTAACAGCAGACACTGGCAAGGTTGTGGAGAAAGAGGAACACTCCTTCATTGCTAGTGGAATTACAATTACTCTGGGAATCAGTTTGGTGGTTTCTCCAGAAATTGGACATAGTGCTACCAGAGAACCCAGCTACACATTCCTGGGCATATACCCAGAAGATGCTCCAACATGTAATAAGGACACCTGCTCCACTATGTTCATAAAAGCCTTATTTATAATAGCCAGGAGCTAGAAATAACCCAGATGTCCCTCAACAGAGGAATGGATACAGAAATTGTGGTACATTTACACAATGGAGTACTACTCAGCTATTAACAATGAATTCATGAAATACTTAGGCAAATGGATAGAACTAGAAAATAATCATCCTGAGTGAGGTATTCCAGTCATAAAAGAACACACATGGTATGCACCCACTGATAAGTGGATATTAGCCCAAAAGCTCAGAACACCCAAGATATAATTTACAGACTACATGAAGCTCAGGAAGAAGGAAAACCAAAGCGTGGATGCATTGGTCCTTCTTAGAAGGGGAATAAAATACTCACTGGAGGTAGAGGGTGAGAGGGACTTGGGAGGGATGGAGGAGGGGGAGGAGGAAAATGGGGGCAGTATCAGGTCTGGGAGGAGACAGAGATGATATCCAGAGGGTCAGGAATTTGACCAGAGGTGTGTAGCAATGGGGATGGGGAACTTTGGGTAGCCACCAGCACATGTCAGATGCCAAGAAAGTAAAGAGGCTCCTAGGACACAATAGGAATGAAATTCGCTGAAATGGCCAACAAAAGAGAGGAAGGACCTAGAGAGACCATATCCAGAGGATAGGCAAGGCCCCCAGTTTGGGGATGTTTCCACCCATTCATCTCCAAATTTTTAACCCAGAATTTCTCCTGTCTAAAGGAAATATATGGACAAAGTATGGAGCGGAGACTGAAGGAAAGGCCATCCAGAGACTTCCCTTCCTTGAAATCCATCCCATATACAAGCACCAAGCCTGGACATTATTGTTGATGCCAAGAAATGCTTGTTGACAGGAGCCTGATATAGCTGTCTCCTGAGTGGCTCTGACAGAGTCTGACAAATACAGAGGTGGATGCTCACAGTCAACCATTGTACTGAGCACAGGCACCTGCAATGAAGGAATTAGAGAAAGAACTGAAAGAGCTGAAGGAGTTTGCAACCACATAGGAAGAATAGCAATATCAAAAAACCAGATCAACCCATCCCCCAGAACTCCCAGGGACTAAACCACCAACCAAAGAGTACTCATGGAGGGACCCATGGCTCCATCTGCATATGTAGCAGAGGATGACCTTGTTGGGCATCAGTGGGAAGAGATGCCTTGGTCCTGTGAAGGCTTGTTGCCCAAGAGTAGGGGAATGCCAAGGCAGGGAGGTGGGAGTTGGTAGGCAGCGGAGGGATCACCCTTACAGAAGCAGGGGGTGGAGAAAGGGGGTAGGGGGCTTGAGGAGGCGAAACTGGGAAAGGGGATAACATTTGAAATATAAATAAAATATCCAATAAAAATCTACATGTAACATTTTATATATTTTAAAAGCCACAAAGAGAACAAAAAATGAAAAATTGAAGGAAAGATGCCAATACTTTTCTTCCAATTTATGGAAACCAAAATTATGTTTTATACCCTACCTTTATACCTAGTGTTGCACTGTATTCCTTGCTTAATGTAATAACTACTAGCTATGTGTCAGGAAATGAAATGAGAGTTGTGACTTTTACCTTGCTGGATGATGGTGAACCCATCATTTTGGACTAAAAGATACTTCAGGGTAACATTTTAAAGATTTTGCTAGTTCCCATACTTAAATGAGTACACAATGTTGATAGAAAATACTGGGGGAGGACTTTAAATCCTCTTTACAGTCAAGGTTATAGTGTGCACTGGTAATTCAGGAGATAACCACACCCACACATATTAGTAGTCACAGATCTTTGTCACTGGAAGAAACCTCAAAACTACGAACCCTGGATCATGTTATTACAAGAGCTCACAGCAACCTCTTCATATTTCTCTTCTTTTCTTCTTCTTGTATGATCATCAGGCTAAATTGTTACATGTGTAGTGAATATTCACTCTCGCCAACCATGCTGAATCAGAGGTTTTCAGAAAAAAATAGTTTCAGAAGTAAGCACTACAACACAAACATCATTACCTTTTTCTAGGTTGTAATGCCAGGTCATGGTTTTAGAAGATACTGATAGGGCTTTCCAAGTTTTTCCACGTATTAGCACCTGCAAAGGTTCTTAAATTACAATCCAGCGAAAGGAATTAAACATATTTACGTTTCACTTTACCCAACATTTTTCCTGGAAAATAAGTCATGAAAGCATTACAGTACCCTTTCTCCAAATTATTATTATTACAAAAACAAAACAAAACAAACAAAAAAACAAGTCTTCCCCAAAAAGTAATGCTTTAAAAACAAAATAGTTGGGCTTTTGGGGGTGGGATTACATCATTCTTAGTTTGAAAGTTGGTTAAACTGCTGGAATTGCGGATTGGGGTCACTCAAACCAATCGCCTCTACCTAACTGACGAATGACATTGAGATTCCCTGTTTTCATTTGTGTAGGGGAGACAATTAGAGGGAGAGGAAACAATTTTATCACTGAGCATAAGGTTTGCTACTTAAAACAAACAAAGAAAAAAATCCGTATCTTTAATTTTAGTTACAGGCTCTTATTTTATTACAAGCCTAGAAAACGTCCAACTCCTCAATAAAAATATTGTTGGTACCCAATACCATAGGACTATTATTTTTAGAAAAATATGTAAGTTGGAAAATTGTAAGACTTAGAGGTTTGCACAAAACACATGTTATGCTTTAAGAAGATAAAGGAAACATTTGATTATACAAAATTGCTGCAGAGAAAAAATGCTATCAATGGCAGAGTTCACTAATCAGTTCTTTCTCATCAACATTCCAAAAATTAATGCTAACATCATTAATATGCTAAACTTAGCTTTCATAAAAATAAATCAATTTAAGAAAAGACAGGAAAATTTTTAATAATTCAATAGCTACATAAGCAGCAGATGTGAGATATCAAAGATAAAACAGAACAAAGGAAATGAGGTAAATATTTAAAGAAAGCTAGAACTAGAGTAGGAAAAAAAAGATATTTAAATGGTGAACAACAAAAACATGAAATAATTAAACTGACAAAGAAGAAAAAGCAAAATGCAGAATGAAAACAAATTAAAGTATTTATTGCATTCAAAATCCCTGAAGAAAATTAAACAATTTATGAATATGGAAATAACAAATATAAGCTAACATTAATGATTTAACTTAACTATTTTGTAAAATTACTAAAAAGTACCAGTGTTTACTGGTACTGATATTATGAAATTGTATCAGTTTTTGTTGAACACATAAATTATTTAATGAGAAATTGATAAAGATTTTTTTAAAGATGGAATATATAGCATATTTTGGTTAATCATTTAAACATTAGATATTGAAAATAATGAATTTTCATTTGTTAAATATATGTCAAAAATGAAACATGACAAATAAAACCGTATATTACATAAAAAATGTAATAAATAAAATCATGTTAGAGATTCTGTACTGTCAGTTTTCATTATTGATAGATGTTATTTAAATATACTTCTTATATAATTGTAAGAAATTTTAATTTTAGGCATGACAAAGCTGGGCAGTGCTGGCGCATGCCTTGAACCCCAGCATTTTTGAGGCAGAAGCAGGTGAATTTCTGAGTTGGAAGCCAGCCTGGTCTACAGAGTGAGTTACAGGACAGCCAGGGCTATACAGAGAAACCCTGTATCAAAAAGCCAAAAAAAACAAAAAAAAAAAATGCCAAAAAAAACAAAGTCCAATCCATACTCAACTCCTATGAGTAAAGAAGAGCAGCAGAGCTTAGAATAGAATGCTGTGCACTGAGTCCTCTAGGAGAGCCGTGATATGCTACAATGTGCCAGAACCAAGACTGCACAAAGCACAGTGAGTATAAATATGAATACTAGGGGATAGACTTACTCTAAGAAAGGATGCTGTCTTTCTGACTCTGGCTTACATAAAGCACACAGTAGACTTTGTGGCTTACATAGAAACTATGTCTCATCATTCTTGAGCCAAAGAAATTCAAGATTGTTTTCCATCTCATTTCTGCTTAGGATTCTCCTCTTGATTGCTGCCTCACTGTCTTACCAAAATTGTCCATGCACCATAATTCTGCATAATCTATGCAGGTATTTCATTCATACTTAACAGACTAGAAGATAAAAGTTGAAATAAAAATAAGTTTTAAAACAATTTTTACCATTATGATTTTCTACTAAAATAATATTAAACCTATGGATACCAGGCCAACTTAAATAGAATTATATTACATTACTTACTTGTTGGTTGGTTGGTTGCTTGCTTGCTTGCTTGCTTGCTCGCTCGCTTGCTTGCTTGCTTACACTGTGACTTTAAAGTTTTGATCTCTTTTCTCTACCATAGGGAATTAACATGGCTCTGCTTGAACCACATGTGCATAGCACAGTATGGAAAAAGATCCTGGGATGTTTCCAAAGTAGAAAAGGTAGGTTTTAAGTATAGATTTACCTTGTTGTAATTTCCTGAAAGACAAATCTGCATTTGAATGTAGGTCTGCTGATGCAAGAGTAGATGTGAAGAGTGACTTGGGTTTCTCTGGTTTGAATGAATCCTCTGTACTAAGCATGCTGCATTTACCAAGCATGTCACATTCTACTTGATAAATAAAAATGATGCTTTGATTCTGACAGCTTATTATGTTTAAAACTATGCTAAGAACAAACATAGAGTTTGTGATACTAAGTAACTGGAGCTTAAAGTTATGTTATACTTTCTTCCAGAAAAAAATTCCAATGACTAAAACAATTCATTTTATAAAAGAAGTGTCAATTAATATAGAAACACTCAACCAATTCCAGAGTAGCCTTTAAAAAATTTCACACTGACAGAGCTTAACTATAGCCCACAATCTCTCAATTCAATCTAATGTTTTATGTATGTGTACGTGTACGTGTACATGTGTATATGCATATGTGCATCATCTCCTTTCTCTTTTTTTCCTCTTGCATTCCTTTCCTCTATTTTTATTTTCCATTGTTGTACAGAAACACTCTGATCAAAAGTAACTTAGATGGAGCAAAGATTTATTTCTCTTGAACATCTTCCAGCTCATAATTGGTCATGTAGGAAGTCAAGGCAGGAACATAAGAAGGAACTGAAAGCAGCATCCAGAAAGGACACTGTTCACTGGCTTGCTGATGCTCACCTGCCTTTCTTCTTTTGTTATACTTTCTTAGCCCAGGCCCACCTGCCTAATGTGCTTTGAAAAGTGAGCCAGGATCTGGGATGGTGATTCCACCAGAGGTTCCTTTATTGTTGAGAATAGTTTTGGCTATTCTGGGTTTAGAGACTCACAGCCATCCATTGGACTGAATACAAGGTCCCCAATGAAGGAGCTAGAGAAAGGACCCAAGGAGCTGAAGGGTTTGCAGCCCCTTAGGAGGAACAACAACATGAACTAACCAGTACCCTCAGAGCTCCCAGGAACTAAACCACCAACCAAAGAGTACATGTGGTGGGACCAATGGTTCTAGCAGCATATATGTATAGTAGAGAATGGCCAAGTAGGTCATCAATGGGAGGAGAGGCCCTTGGCCCTGTGAAGGTTCTATGCCCCAGTGTAAGGGAATGCCAGGGCTAATAAGCAGGAGAGGTTGGGATGGTGAGCAGGGGGATGGGGGAGGGAACAGGGGCTTGTTTTTGTTGTTGTTGTTTTAATTTTTTTTTCTTTTTTTCAGAGGGAGAACTAGGAAAGGAGATATCGTATGACATGTAAATAAAGAAAATATCTAAGAAAAAAAAGTGAGGACTCCCCTCCTCGATTACCACCTAAGCCAGTCTCTCATGTGCATGTCCATAGGCCAGTCTGATCTGGGATGTTGCCCAATTAAGACTTCCCAAAGAATGAATCTTGGCTTTGTCAATTTGACAGCAAAGCTAACAAGGACATCATATATTCCTCATCTTCTATATCTAATTATCTCTGATTTTTCATTCTAATTAGATTAAAACCCGTTACTGTTAGTGTTTTATTTAGTAACATTCTACTGGTGTCAAATCGTCTTTTTATTTATTTCCACATGAAAGAAATGGTTTAATCTTCATTTTTGAATGATATTTTTCCAAAGTGCATTATTCTGAAATGATAATTTTTCATTTCGAACTTTAAATATTCCTCCATATATAAATTTTACATTAAAATGGGATAATTCATCCATTTCTTCACCATGTTATAACCCATATTTTCACTTTGTTAAATTTTAGGTGTTTCTTGATTTTACATTTTAGCTGTGAATTTTCACAAAAAAGAAATGGCTTAATTTTCTCAGGCCTGACTCAATATTTAAATAAATGGTTCATTTTTCCTTTGTTTATTTTTCAGGTTATAATTGAATTAAAATAATTTTACTTCCCTTTCCTCTCTACAAACATTCCCATATACCACTCCTTGAAAGCTCTCCTTCAAAATTATGGCTTTTTAAAATTAATTATTATTGCTCTGCATGTATGTGCTCATATATACAAATATATTCCTAAATATAACCTGTTGAATTATTATCCTTTTAGTTTTGACTTAGTATGTAGTCACTATATCTAAAGTATTCTTATCTTGTCTCTCTTATTTTCTTCTTGATTTTCAATGAAATGGATGCTCAAGTTTTCTTCCAAATGCTCAGTGTTTTGTAGCCTTCCTCTAACCCTTCCTCCTCAGTATTTTCTGTCACTCTATACCCACAGAACTCAGTCTTCATACACAATTATTCAACACTTGGGTTTGAGATAACTTTCAATCCTATCAAATCTTCACTACAGCAAGATCAACTAATATTACTCTTTCTTTTTGAAAAAGATTCTGTTTGATTATTGGTCTTTGAGTGTCTGTCCACTTTGATATGAACATGCATGGGTGCCTGATGAGGCCAGGAGGGTTAACCATCCTATAATCTGAAGCTGGATCTATAAAGCTGCCTGATAGATTTGTTAATTGTGTATTCAGGTCCTCAGAAACCAAGCTGCAAATACTCTAAAGTGCTAAGCAATCTCTCCAACCCTTTAATAGTTTTCTTTCTATGACTAACTGTTGACATTTATAAATTTTACTTTGCTCTTTGAATATATCCTTTTATCTTTAGAGGATCTTTATGCTACAAAATAAAATATTGCAAAATCATTTAAAAACCATTTTATGTTCGAGGCCAGCCTGGTCTACAGAGTGAGTTCCAGGACAGCCAGAGCTATACAGAGAAACCCTGTCTCGAAAAAAAAATTATATTTATTGTTACTGTATTAATATAATGATTATAATTAATACATTATATATTATATAATGATTATAAATAAAATTATCATTTAAAACCATTTAAAAATCTTTAAATATTATAAAATCATTTAAACAAAATGAACATGATGCATAGGCATTATTGCTGGAACATGAAACTTTTTATATCAATATTTGCAACCACTGAAAGTTGTTTTATTGTGTCTAACATTTCTTATTTGTTTTGTCCTCTAGGTCTGAGATGATATTTAAAGCAATCATATTGTGGAAGTAAATTTTACATGACATAAAAGGTGAAATGAACAATCATGGCATCCCTGTGATGCTTAGCTCCCACATAATCCCAAAGCATTTGTCACTCCAGGGTAAAAATTTCTGTGTTTTAACTAGATTTGCCCTAGTCATCAAGTCTGTTAGCCTCACACCAGTTTAATGCGTATCTGTTACGTATTAATTCTCTTTAGTTCATAAAAGTTACATGATGACTGTTTGTCATTTCACTGAAAAGAAAGTCTTGGAAATCCATACTCTTAATCTCACACTTCAGCCTTTTTATGGTAACTGAATAATCCTCTATTTTATGTGCACACGACAATATGCTCCTTGACTGATGGTTATTTTGACTGTGTTTCTATTTAGGATATCATGAATAAAGCTATTCAAAATGTGAGTATATGTCTGTTTATGACTCCCATTTGTAATTATTTTGGATATACATATAGAAATAGAATTAATATGATGATAGCTTTATTTTATGTACTCTAAAATAGAAAATCCAGTCTGTTTCTCACACTGGCTATACTACCTAACATTGCCATGAGCAATATGCTGGCTTCCATTTCTCTAAAATTTCACCTATGCCTGTTATTTTCTGTGGTTGTTGTTACTGTACCAGCTAATCCTACAATGTGAGGTAATACTACTGACACTGAGTTTTGATTTGTATTTTTGTGGTGAATGATCATGCTGACTAATTTCTGTGTATGTGTTTACTGATCATGCATGTATTTTTTCTCATTTTAAAATTGTCTTTGAACACTTTTTACATAAGAACAGTTCACTCTACTTCCATCAGTCTCCCTATCCATGGTGTCTCATGGTCAGTGTTCTGACCTTATTTGCATTTTTGGAATGTTCATTCATTTGTCTATTATAGTAATACTCTAAGTAGGGTTGCCCATACATGTGGGAATGTGGTATTACCCTCTAAGGCATAAGTAACTCCCAGTGATTACTGCCCAAAGAACAGTGACTGTCCTCAACAGACAACAATGGCTAATAATGTCTAAGCAGTTGGTAGAGCTACTGAATCTATCCCTACCCCATCCCCCTTTGTCTGTGTTGGACTTTATTAGGCCACATGCATGTAATTGCACCTTCTTTGATTTTTGTGTGTACAACCTTCATTTCAGGTCCTTAAGACTGCATTTTACAGCAGCCCTTCCAATTCTTTGGCTCTTCATTACCTGAAATTTAGATGAGATATTATTGATACCTAGGTTCCCTGTGTGGCTGAATAATCACAGCTGCCTATTCTCTGCACTTTGTACAAGCTCCAAGGCCCTGTAATAACCACAAAGAATTTCAATAAGTTTCTTTGATAACTTCATATGAGACCAATACAAATCTATAGATAAAAACAATCTGAGAAGGTGGAAACACTTAACTACAATGCATGAAAAGGAACATAGGAACCTATGATCTTGTATTTCAGATTAAAATATAACTAAAGGTTACAATAGAACACATGTGACATGAAAATTAATAATATCATTTGTTAAGGCCTGTGAATTGCTGGAGAATAATACCCCAGACTCAAATAGTATGCAAGGGAAAAGAACATTTTTCTTGTACAAGTTACCAGCATGGTGGGGTGTTCTATAATAAAATGGAAATCCTTTTAGAAGCTTCAGGCCCAACTTTTATGCAGGTCTAGGAGAATTCTAGGGAGGCATAGGTGACCTTTACCTTGCTCTATCTTTCAGGGTGTGGGTAACTGTGAGATTGGCTTAGGGCTTAGAGAGTTTGGAAGAGTTAAGTTCTAGAAAACAGAAACCATCAGAAACTTAGGCCTAGTCCTCTAAGCTGCCGGTTTGCACACTGTCATGGAATCAGCCTGTCATGGCTCAGTCCTCTCATTTCCCCTTTGAGTCATGGGCCATCACAAATCCTGGAGATGTTGCCATAGGCTTGTGTTGTTTTCCCTCCAGCAAGTTTCATGTGGGAGTGGTGTATCCACGTCTGGATTCAGTCTGTTCTCACTGCCAGTTTGCAGCCTGTCATGGAGTCATCCTGGCTCAGTAATCTCACTTAAACCAGAAATTGTGTATAAACTTCTAAAAAACTTTTCTATTTTTTTCTTAATTTATAAAATTTTCAGGAATTCTGAAAATTGATCAAGATTTTTTGTTTTTTAACTTATTGAAGGAAGTAGACTGTCAAGTGCTGTATGATACTTTCAACTAGACAGCTAACTTCATTTTTGATTAATAATGATTTTCACATATTCTCTCCTATGGAGGAATTTTAATCTAACAACATGGTTCCTCTGATCACATCCAAAGACCTTCTAGGTCTGTGTGATCTGGCTGGAATGCAGACATATTTACACCCTTAGTATATATCTTTAGTCCCTCTGCCTACAATTCTGTACTACATACCTTAAATCTCAAACAATTATATCTAATTGAGAGACAATGTGCAAATCAGAGAAATATTGGACAGAATGAGTGAGAGGTAGAAGACATCCAACTCTCAGGAGAAAAGCTATTTATTTAAAGGCATCATAGTTATTTTGATTTCCATTTCCCTGATGACTAAAGGATGTTGAACATTTCTTAAGGTACTTCTCGGCTATTCTATATTCCTCACTTGAAAATTCTTTGTTTAGCTCTGTACCCCATTTTTAATAGGGTTATTTGGTTCTCTGGAGTCTAGCTTTTTGAGTTCTTTGTAGATGTTGGATACTAACCCTCTATAATTCTAGGATTGGCAAAGATCTTTTTCCAATCAGTTGGTTTCCTTTTTGTCCTATTGACAGTGTCCTTTGCCTTACAATTTTCTTTGCAATTTTATGAGGTCCCATTTGTTGATTCTTTATCTTACTACATAAGCCACTGGTATTGTGTTCATGAATTTTTCCTCTGTATCCATGTGTTAAAGGCTCTTCCCCACTTTCTCCTCTATAAGTTTCAGTGTATCTGGTTTTATGTGGAGGTCCTTAATCCACTTAGACTTGAGCTTTGTACAAGGAATGACACAGATTGCATTTTTCTACATGCTGACTGCCAGTTGAACAAACACCAACCTGGAAATTCCACCTCACATAAGCGAGAATGGCTAAAATAAAAAACTTAGATGACATCATATACTGGCAAAGATGAGGAGAAAAAAGAACACTCCCCATTTCTGGTGGGATTGCAAGCTGGTACAACCACTATGGAAATCAGTTTGATGGTTCCTCAGAAAATTGGACATAGTACTATCTGAGGACACAACTACACCACTCCTGGGCATATACCCAGAAGATGTTCCAACATGTAATAAGGACACATGCTCCACTATGTTCATAGCAGCCTTATTTATAATAGCCAGGAGCTAGAAATAACCCAGATGTCCTTCAACAGAAGAAAGGATACATAAAATGTGGAAATTTACACAATATAAACTACTCTGCTATTAAAAACAATGAATTCATGAAATTCTTAGGCAAATGGATAGAAATAGAAAATATCCTGAGTGAGATAACCCAGTCACAAAAGAACACACAAAAAGAACATGGTATGCACTTACTGATAAGTGGATATTAGCCCCAAAGCTCTAAATAAACAGGATAAAATTCACAACCCACATGAAGCTCAATAAGAAGGAAGACCAAAGTGTATGTGCTTCAGTTCCTCTTAGAAGGAGAACAAAATACTCACAGCAGCAAGTATGGAGATAAAGTGTTGAGCAGAAACTGAAGGAAAGGCCATCCAGAGACTGCCCCACCTGGGGATTCATCCCATATACAGTTACCAAACCCAGACTCTATTGTGGATGCCAAGAAGTATATGCTGAAAGGAGCCTGATATGGCTGTCTCCTGAGAGAGGCCCTGTCAGAGCTCTACAAATACAGAGGCAGATATTTGTAGCCAACCATTGGACTGAGCATGGGATCCCCAATAGAGGAGCCAGAGAAAGGATGGAAGGAGTTGAAGGGGTTTGCAACCCCATAGGATGAACAGCAATATCAACCAACCAGAACCCTCAGAACTCCCATGGACTCAGCCATCTTCAAAGGAGTACACATGGCTCCAGCTACATATATAGCAGAGGATAGCCTTGTCACGCATCAATGGGAGGAGAGGTCCTTGATCCTATGAAGGCTTGATAGATGCCACAGTGTAGGGAAATCGAGGTGGGAGTGGGTGGGTGGGTGGAGGAACACCCTCATAGAAGCAGAGGGAAGAAGGATGTGATAGGATGTTTACAGGAGGGAGGGAAACCAGGAAAGGGGATAAGGTTTGAAATGTAAATAAAATATCCAATAAAAAAAGGGCATCATAGGGGGACTGAAGGCAGTTCTGTTCAGTCAGTTGGGAGTAAGTGCCATGAGTATACTATATTTGAGTTTGTTCCTGAATTCTTCCAGTTCAGTGCATGTCAGCAGGGGCAGTTGAAGCCAAAGATTAAGAAAGAGCCAGAAGATTCCAATACATTACCACAATCAGTTTGAAGCCAAACAAAGCAATTCAGTCAGAAGCTTAGAGAAGACAGATTCAATCAGGACCTTGGAAAGGAGTTTGAGTTGAACCAGGCAGCCTGAATTCAGAAAGATATAGAAAGGTGAGCTTATTCAGCAGTGACCCTCTGTGACTACAATTACTCCAGATGAATAAAAGTAACTTTTACATTCTGTGTTTCCATAAACTGTCTCTTCACTTTCCTAAAATTTCTCTTTTTATGTCCCTATATTTATAAACCTCTCCCTCCCTCATTCTTTCTCTCTCTCCTCCTTCTCCCTCCCTCTCCCCCCGACTCTCTCTCCTCCCTCTGCCTCTTCCCTCTTGCTAACCCTCTCTCTTTTTCCTCCCTCTCCCTTTTTCCCACTTTCTCTCCTCTCTCTGCCTCCCTCCCTCCCTTCTTCTCTTTCTTCAGTTATTCATGCTTTCATTGTCCTATGAGAGACTGTCAAGACCAAGATCACTGTTTTTGACTCATGTGTTTGTATATTTCCCCTAGTTTTTTATAGCACTCTGCTCATTTTACAGTGTGCATTACTATTTTTACTGTGGGATAGACATTTTATTTCAAAAGTTTTATAATTTGTTTTACGTTTTTCTTTTGGAATGTGCTCATTTTTTTTTCTGTAGCTTTTTTTGGAGATTTCTGAGATTTCTTTCAATGAGTTAATTTCCATTTTACCAAGCTTCTGACTTTTGGATGTATACTTCTAAGCTGAAAGTATTTACACTGAAATCTGTAAAACCCTGAATAACACACTGTTTTGTCTTCATTGTTTCAAAGTCATTCAAGCTCTTGGTTATTATGACTCTTTCGTAACCAGCCTGTGCCTGTGAAAGGAATATAGGTGACAGCAGGACTCTTTGTTCAGAATTTCTCTCTTTCCTCTGGATATCATCTTAGAGTTTTTGAGTTGCTTCAGGCATATTTTCTTTATTAATATACTAACTAACTTTTCTATGTGACTTCTAGGGGAAGGTTAATTTACCAATCTTCACCCTCATGATCAGACTTAAAAGTCAACATAATAGCTGTGTAATCCTTATGTAATTAAGTTCCATGCTTAATGAAAGCTAAGTGGGTGTTGCACAAATGGCTTACATATCCTTGTTCTTAACCTGCTTATGGAAAGAACCAGGCTACGGCCAATCGTTCCCCTGGATAAGTTTGCCAGTAAAGATCTCATTTCCATGCTGAAGAAAACAGTGGCTAACAAAGTTGCTCTGGTCACAGGTAAGATTTAGAGGTTGGCCCTGACTTCTTTTTTTTGTTTTTGTTGTTGTTTTTTTTGTTTTGTTTTGGTTTTTTTTTTTTTTTTTTTTTTAGGTTTTTCGAGACAGGGTTTCTGTGTAGCCCTTGCTATTCTGAAACTCACTCTGTAGATCAGGCTGGCCTCAAACTCAGAAATCCACCTGCCTCTGCCTCTCAAGTGCTGGGATTAAAGGCGTGCACTACCACCACCCAGCAGCCTTGATTTCTTAAATAGCATTATGGAATAAGTTGAATTATGAGTGTCCCTCAACATAGAATAGTTCCCAAGTGCTTCATTTGCAAAATAAATAAATAAATAAATAAATAAATAAATAAATAATTTTCTGCACATTTTGAGGCAAAACTTGATTTTTCAAACCTTACCTTCCAACTAGTAAAACTTATGGTCCACAACTAGTCTCAGAAACCCATAGTCAATTTTTTATTAGTTTTATACTTTAAAAAGCCATTATTATTGCTCCTACATGCAAATCTCCTATGAATAAGTTTAGAAATAAATTATATTCAGGTAATAATTTATGATAACTTTACTCCCCACCACCAAAAGGAAGAAATTATCTAGAAGAAATGAATGGGTCATTGAAAAGAGTCACCTTATATTAAGATTTTTAAAAGAAATACAATCCCATAGTTCTTGAATATTGTTGCTTCATATTCACTATACTGAAACATCCTTTACCTAACTACAAACACAGCATATCACTATGTGATATTTCAGAGTATCTATAACAAACAAAATCTAATAAAATTAGTCAAATTATGTCAGATTTAAATCTTACTTGTAACCCATGTATCTATTTATATTGAGTATTTCATTTTATGAATATTTATTTATTATTTGCAATTAATTTTGTGTGTGTTTGTGTGCTTGGTGGCATGCTTTCATGGCCAAGTGCCTGTAAAGGTCACTGGGTCATAGATTTCCTAAAATTGGAGTTACAGATTGTTATCAGCTTCCCAACATAGATGCTAGAAACCAAATCTTGGTCCTCTGGAGGAGAAAAACATGCTCTTAAACACTGAGCAATGTCACCTGCTTCATCTATGTAATTCTTTTAGCGAGTACATATGGATGTACATATGCATAATACAAAGAAATGAGACCAGCCTGGAAAGTTCTATATGTGTATAAATAAGGTTCTATTTTAAAATGTCTATTAGTTAAGAATTCCATATGTGTTTTAATCATGTTCATCCCCTCCTCATACTCCTCACATACACACATGACTGTGGACATGCATTGTTTTTATTAATAACTATCAAGACATACTTGCATTGCTCAAATGTTCTCCAATATGAGGCCTTCCACTAAAGCATTGTCAACATATTAGGGGTCATACTCTTAGAGAAAAATTTGAATCTTCTCCTCTAAAGAGCTTTCAATTTCTAATACCTCCTCTACATGTGAGGTAGAACTTAGTAACTAACTCCCTTCTCCATTCTAGTATTTGATTTGACTTTGTCTTTTGGAATCATTCATATATATATATATGTGTGTGTGTGTGTGTGTGTGTGTGTGTGTGTGTGTGTGCGCACGTATGGAATCAAATTTTATATATTAATATTTCTGCATTAAGAGGACATATCAAACAAAATTTTCATAGATTTAAAAATTATTTACTCCAATCCTCAGACTGGGAATAATCTCCATTGTGCCCCTATATGGAGTTTCTTTAAAAATAAATGGTATGGCTTATCTATGCATTTGTCTAGCCACAAGGGTAAAATGCTTCTAATAGAAGGTGATAGTGTGTCCCCTTTCATCTCCAATGGCCATCCATGATATAGCCTATATATCTACAGTTTATTTCAGCAAATATAAAAATAAATAGAAAGAGAGATAAAAAGACAGAGAATGAGAATTGTGAGTGACGGTGGAATTGTGCATGTCAGCAGTAGAGTTTATTTTGCTACTAAATTTCTGCTTTAGAAAAATAAGATAAAGGATAAGAAAAAATGTACTCAAGAAAATTCTGCTTCTATAAGGTTAAAAATCCACTTCACATTAAATGATTTACTTAAGGCATATTATTACCACCTACATAATAATCTATATTTTAAAGTTAAAATTACTAATTCTCCAAATCGTGGTTTGTTGCCTGATTGATGTTACAACTAAAGTCATAATGTTATCTCTTTAAGGTATTCTCTTTACTCAGACTGTTGATTTATAAGCTTAATTGAACATTTTAGAGTATATAGCTTTTGTCTTTAGAAAACTTATCTTGCTTGTTTAGTAAATCTTTAACTAAGCATTATTAAAAAAAAAAGTCCATGACATTTTTTAAAAAATTTTATCCATTCTATTACTGTTATATTCTCATGATGGTTTCTGGGGTACAGTATTAATTTCAATGTCAAACTCAAATAGAATTAGAATGTATCTGATTTAATAGATTTTTTAATTAAGAGAAAAATCTCAGTTAAATAAAAACTATGACTAAAACGAAAAGATTATTAAATAATCTTACAAGCCATGTTATTAACTTTTATTTTTAAGAGAATATCTATCTCTGTCTCTGTCTCTCTGTCTGTCTCTGTCTCTGTCTCTGTCTCTCTCTCTCTCTCTCTCTCTCTCTCTCTCTCTCTCTCTCTCTCTCTCTCTATCCACA
>JADRCD010235493.1:3572-17751 GCA_019843815.1 Montemys delectorum
CCCCCCCCCCCCCCCCCCCGCCACTTCTCTTATCTCTGAGGTGTGACTGTACATAGATCCAACAGAAACCATGAAATAGCATGATAGCATGGCTGGAAATTACCTCCAGTATTATAGATTCCTCAGTCTACTATACGTGCTTGACTTAGGGGAGATCTGGCTGGCCAGCGAGCTGTGGAAGGGTGGGATTTCTTTGGCCTGGAGATGCTGTTATTGTAGCAAGAAAATGGGTATTTGAATTCTTGGGAATAATCTGTGGCTCACTCAAGTTTGCAGAGGCATTGGAAGCTACTGTTTGCCTTTTCGTTCTGTCTCAGAAAACCCGTGTTTATTTCCTTGTGATCTGAGCTGTGTTGTTAAACACAACAGACCATTTTCAGCTGGACTTTGTATGGAACACATAAGTCCCATCCTGTTCAACTATACATCATCACTAATTTGAACTGTTGGTAGTACCCAGGCAAGGGAAGCCAGGCCTGCTTCTTTGGCCTTGCCCCCTCTCTGGCAGGGTAGAGAAGGTCTTTGCTACTCTTTTCTCCGGACCTTTGATCCTTTCTGTGCTTGGGAACTCAATCCCATGAGCGACCCTGGGGTGACGCTTGATCCAGCTAAGAAAGTCAAGATGTCATGGCTGCCCTCTTGTTACTTGGCAGCGAGTGTCTGGGCACTGACCTGGCCTTGGGAAAGTAAGACTTGGCCACTGGATCTGGGAACTCTGACACAGCCAGGGACACTGCTGGAGGGCCATGCTGATGTGAATGGCAGTTGGGTAAAGGTTTTCATCCACCACTGAGGATGCCTCTACATACTCTGTGTGCTCCCAGGATGATGGGGTCCCTCAGGGAAGACTCCATTTATGGTTTGGCTATTTATTCTCAACTTATTTTGAAGTACCATTTCTGAGATACACTGGTTATTCTGTTATTCTTTTAAGAAGGTGTGTTTAACCTATGCCTGCACTGCTTTTTTTTTAAGCATTCTTAAACATGGAGGCCTTTCTGTCTCCTCTTTATCCCTGCCTCTTCTCTCTCTCTCTCTCTCTCTCTCTCTCTCTCTCTCTCTCTCTCTCTCTCTCGGAACCCTTCTCTCATACCTCACTTAAAATGTGCATACCAGGCCTTGAGCTGGAAACCTCGATTGATCACTGGACTTGGATCCTATCTTCCCCAGAGCTTTTATCAGCTTCTCCCAGGCTGTAACATTTCCATATTTTTGGTTGAACCATGTGGAATTTATATTTGATTGTAACTTTTGCCTGAAAAATGGCAGTTTCACATCGTTTCGATCAATAAAATAACTCATCTTTTGCTGTCCCCGATTGTGGTTTCAGAAGAACAGAAATCTATCCGATTTTTACTTTTAATGACTTTATTGTGCTGCAACTGATAAACCATAGACTTCATATATTTAAAAGACAAATCAAACTGAAACCTAGTCAGAGAGTTTCTGAAGAATGACATTTTGTTAACAGAAGGGCACTGCATGGCAAGGTAAACTACGGGAGATGTAAGGAGGCTGAGGAAAGGGGACATTTCTAACAGCAACGAGACATCTCTGATGGTACCTTGATACAGAGCTCATTGGTGTTGGGGATCTCGTGCCTGAGTTGGAGTCTGCTTGTTGGTGATGATGTCTTTGCTGGGCAAAGGGTTCACTGAGAGTGACCTGTGGGGAGTTGTTTCAGTCTTGCAGAATGTCCAACACCAATTTCCATCTGGGAATCTGTGCATAGATGCAGAGTCACCTGTGCACAGAGCAGGGTGCATGTGTGTGCATAGAGCAGGGTGCATGTGTATGAAGGAACTGCTCAAGGCCTTTAGAGTTGCCCCCAACCGTGTTTCTCTCAGGAAGGAGTGAGGGCTGCTCTCTCTCCTTATCCACAGCTCTCACACATCCGATATGACAAAACAAAAACCAACCAACCAAACAAACAAACAAAAACCCACTTTTCTCTGGTATCAGCAGCTGTCACAGATGTGATCTGTCAAGTTCTGATATATGAAACATCATTGATCAAGAGAATGGTTTGCAGTTACCTCAGCAGGTTTTGCATGCCTCTTTCTTCCCTCGCTGCCTTCTGCATTTCCACACGACCGTGGACATGCCTTCACTCTAGTGCTATAGTTTACAGAGTTGTATATAAACTCGACCATTTAGTCTGTAGGCTTTAGATGCCTGTGCTCTTACACTGTAGGGTCTCTTCGTGCTGCCATGCCCCTTCGTAGTCACTCGCTTTAATTCCTGAGTAGTATTCCATGTGTGAATAAACGCATCACAGTTTGTCCATTCGTTCATGGGTAGGTATTTCTATGACATCTAGATTTTAAATTTGTTTCTAATTTTTCCTTTACCCTTTCATTGTTCTTTCCACTTCTCTTCTTCCCCTTGCTTGGTCCCACCTTCTGCTTGGATGATGCACACATTCAGTAAGACGCTCATTTTCTCCTTCCCTTCTCTTTAGACCTCTTCCTCCTCATTCATAGTCTCCTTTCTACTTCCATGTTTGTACATAAGCATTCACGTGTGTACGAATTAAGTATATTCTTCATTCTACTTTTTTGATTTCTTGAGCTAGGGTCTTATCTCCCAGGCTGGCCTTGAATTGGCCATGTAGGCGGCAGATGACCTCAGACTCCTGATCCTTTCCCCCTTGAAGCCCTGGTGCTGAGATTTGTACTTGGTTGTATCTATTTTTTAAAGATTTATCAATTTTATGCATGAATATACTGTAGCTGTCTCCAGACACACCAGAAGAGGGCATCAGATCCCATTACAGATGGTTGTGAGCCACCATGTGGTTGCTGGGAATTGAAATCAGGACCTCTGGGAGAGCAGTCAGTGCTCTTAACCTCTGAGCCATCTTTCCAGCCTAGTCTTATCTATTAATTGTTAATTTTTAAGTTAGAATACAAAGTAAAGGATTTCACTCTGGCATTTCATAATATGCATTAGTATTTGCTTATGTAATGTATGCCCCTTCCCCACCACCCTTTCCTTGATGCCTATCAAAAGCCCCTCCCCCTTTCTGCCTTCCTAGTTTCCTCAAGATGCTTAATGATATCTCATGTCACTTATGGATCTCTGATCCATTTTGCATTTAGTTTTGCATATAGTTTACCGTGTGGATCAAGGTTCTGTAGGCAGGAAATACACTGTGGATAGTAATTGGTAAAAACAAGACACTTAAGCATTTCTTGTTTAAAGCAAAAATAGTGATGATATAATATGCAATTTAAAACATGCAGATGTTAAATTTATAACGATGGCAGAAGTGTGTGAAGGGGAGAAATGAACGTGTGCTGTTTTAAAGTTGTCATTTGATTCATTAAAGCTACCTGGGGGAAGTCTCTGGTAAATTCTGCAGCAAGGCAGAGTGGAGCTGGGTGAGCCAGCAAATGGCTTCCAAGCACCCAGAAACAAAGACAGAGAAGAGAGGAGACATAGAAAGCACACAGCAAGTGGCGGTGCAAACAGAGCCCATCAGTGATTTCATCAGGTCCAAACTCCCTGTGTAACACATAACAGGCAGCTAAAGCTGGCTCCTGAACATAAGGAATGATGTTCGGTCTCACCTTTGGGTCTCTGATTCCTTTTGAGCTAAGTCCAGCAGCACTGGTTCACTCAGCCTCTGAGAACAGACAAGTTAGAAGCAGTCTGGACAAATGGCCCCAGCTGAGCCGTGCTGCCCTTTGGTGCTGGGAATAGCTGGAGGTTCATCTGGGGCTGGCCACTCAGCCTCCACGTTTGCTCACACGCTGTCCTCAGAAGCCTCAGTTGCCCCTGATTATACGTCAAAGTCCTTTAGCGCTTCCTCTTCTATGCAGGCTCCATGTCCACCAGGCTGCTGCTGACACTGCAACTGGTAGAGGATGGGAAAGACTCCTTTTTCTATTCCTATTGTAAAACATCATGACGATCATGCTCTTCTTAGAGAAGAAAGAGTTGACTTGGGCTTCTGGTTACAGAAGGCGGGAAACCATGATGGTGGAGAAGAGGAAGCAGGTGGGCAGGCGTGGCAGCCAGAGCAACAAGCTCAACGCTCATGCCTTGGACCACCAACTCAAGGCAGAGAGAGCAAACTGGATGTAGTGTGTGCCTTTGAAACCTCGAAGTCTGCCCCGCATGACATACTTCCTCCAGGAAGGACACACCTTCTAAATCTCTCCAAACAGTGCCACTGACTGGGGACCCAGTATTCAAATGCCTGGAACCTTGGGTGGCCTCTTGTTTAAGCCCCTCCTACTATTACTAGTACACCCTCTCTGTTTCCTGCTTTGTGGGTTCAGGGTGTTGAATCTTTAGCTGCCTGCTCCAGATGACATTCCTTTATTCCACTGTCACAGACTCTCAATCTCTGGGGCCCTAATCTCTAATAAACGGTCCTATGAGTTGCCTCGGTCAAGGTGTTTTATCACAGTGACAGGGAAGCAATTAACGCAGTGGGAGAGGGAGAGAAAGGCAGATTCCTCAATGTCATTCATAACCTTATTATACTATGCATGCTGACTGCCTGGGTTCAATCTCTCGAACGGAGGTAGAAACTGCAGGCTAGAGCTGACTTCACAGAACTGTCTTCTGGCCTCAATACACAGATGATGGCACAGGTGCACCCCCATATACCCCTACACACATCCATAGTAACAATAAAACAAATTGAAAACCTTCGTGCTAGCAGGAGAGAGGGAGGGAAGGAGGGAGGGAGGAAGGGAGGGAGGGTGTGTTGCTCTGCTGTGGTGGGGAGGAGTTTCTGATTCTTTGAATTTTTGCATGTTGGATGTAAGATTATTAATTGAGAAACTGTTCCCTAGTTTTACTCTCTACCTTCAAGCCAAGCATCATCCTGGATTTCTTCCTTTCCTTCTTTCTATTTTTTTCTTTTTTAATTTGGCCAGGAACAGGTGAGCCAGCTCAAAGAAAGACCAGATAAACACGAAGCTGACTCTAATTAAACAGAAAAGCAAGCAGTTAGAATTTGTTTTCCATTGTCCTAAATCTAGAATTAAGAAAAAAAAAAAAGAGGAATAATTAGCACACAGCTAGGACTGTGTGACCCACACAGCTGCCTCATCCATCAGAATACTTACTGGGAATTAATATTAATGTGTTGGTTTGCATTAGACTTTTTCAGCTGCACGACAGTTAGATGGTGACAGCCATGCCCCTGGTGGCCTTGAGAGCCTGCGGGTGACTATCTGCCTGTAAGGCTTGGCTTCTAATGAGCTTAAGTTCAAGCACTTTCTGGACTCCCACCGAGAAAGCAGCAAGTGCTAAGTTTCCACCTGCCGTCTAGCTCAGGGCCAACGAATCTTCAGTTAATTTCTTTGGCTTCCTTCTAAGATAGTAGTTCTCAACTTGTGGGTCGTGACCTCTCCCGGGGTAGCATATCACACATCCTGCGTATCAGACATTTACTTTATGATTCATAACAGTAAGAACACTATAGTTACGAGGTACCAAGGCAAATCAGCCTTTGGGGGTCAGCAGAACGTGAGGAACTGTATTATAAGGGTCGCAGCATTAGGAAGGTTGAGAATTACTGTTCTAAGACAACATCTCTCACAATTTCAGAAAATAGTGACACTTGACCCCTGATGAACTCTGTTTCCATTGTTTTGCATATTCACATGTCAAGGGGGAGGGCGTTGAACTTTAAGAGTCACATGGACATAGCTAAAATGATCCCGACAATGGACCATGTTTTTTTCCTCAGGTCCCCCACTGAAAGTCCTGATAGCAAGCTCTTCATTTTTGGAGACAAGGTATCCCATAACTGAGGCTAGCGTTGAACTCACTATGCAGTGACGGTTGATGGTGAAGTTCTGATCCTTCAGCTTCCATCCTCCCAAGGGCTGGGGTTACAAGTGTGGCGTATGGGGTGCTGGGAATCCAACCCAGGGCCTTGTGTGTGCTAGGCAAACAGTACACTTACTACCTGAGCTGCGTTCCCAGATCTCAGATAACAATCTTAAAGACTGAAAGCAGTGTAGGACGTGCTACCCGAGGAAGAGGATGTGTGTTAGTTAGTTAGTTACTCTTCTGGGTGCTGTGACAACCACCTCACAAAACACAAAGTAAGAAGGGGTTTGTAGTGTAAGATGATACATCGAATCATGGTAGGAAGGTGCCGGAAGCTTTTTGGGTACCATTGCATCTGACCTCAGGAAGCAAAGAAGGAGTAGCAAGTGGGTGGGTCATAACACTCCAAGGTCCGCCCTCAGTGAATGCCTTCTTCCTCCAAAAGGCTTCACAACCTTCCCAAAGACTAGTTAGAGACCAAGTGTTTGAGTGAATGCGCCCATGGGAGGACACTTCCCATTTAAGCCACAACATGGTTGATTTGTCTGCACAGAGCCTGTATGAGTAGATTTTTCATCAGCTTCCCTGGGCCAGGTTTAGTTCTCAGTTATGCCTAGAAGGGCCCCTTTACTTTTGCAGTATGTGTACTACTAGCTGACAGAGCCATAGCTACCTATGGGAGAATGGATCAAGTGGGGCTTATGGTCCTTAGAACGAGATGGTCCCTCCCGCATAATTTAGGGCATTCGAATGTTTGGTCCACAGATGCTGAGGCTATTTGTGGAGCTTAGGAGGCGTGGCCTTTTGGGGGGAAGACGAGACACAAGGCAGGCTTTGAGAGTTGTAGCCGCATGCCATTTCAAGTCTGCTCTCTCTACTTGGTGCCTGCGGCTAAGAGATGGAGCTTCCTGCTCAAGCTACCATGCCTCCGTTCTGCCCTCATGGATTCTTCCTTTCCCCCTCTGGATCTGTAAACTCGAAACAAACTCTTCCTTCTATAAGTTGCCGTATTACTATGTGCTTGACAACAGTGACAGAAAAGCGACCAAGTACGGGGCCAAAGAGAAAACCCCTGGAGGTGCCATAGGAGAGCGACGCCCCCTAGAGGCTCACCTTGGAATTGCGCTTTGATTATTTTCAGTGTAAGTGGCTGTGTGGGATTTGGATCATCATGGTTGAGGAAAAAGAGAAGGCACTCAATTGACTTGGAAAGATACCCCAATGTCCTGAGATGTCCTCACACAGCTGGGGTGTGTCTAGCATCTGGAGAGTGGGATGTGATGAGATGTGATGTCAGAGTGAAAATTAGCTTCTATCCATAATGCTTTTTTTTTTTTTTAGTTTTTTCATATATATATATATATATATTTCATACATATATATATATATATATTTTTGAGACAGGGTCTTGCTGAGTAGCTCAGATATCCTTGAACTTGTGATAATCCTCCTGTATCAGCCTCCCAAGTGCTGCGATTTCAGGCCTGCACCAGTTTCCTGGTACTCTTAAGGTACCTAGTGAATGGGTTTCATCAAAGGTGAGGGCCAACCTGACTTACAGCAAGCTAGTGAATAGAAAAACGAGGACGACAGAAAGGAGTTGACACCCCAAAAGACAGTCCCTGGAGAGGTACCATCAGCACCCCATGGTTACAGCCTTCTAGCTGAAGAGTCCTTTTGGAGCTCACTAATGGGGACTGCAGAGATACGGGATGAACGTAGCTCTGGCCAGGGCAAGAGTGGTTGCCAGTGCTGGTAGTTGCCATGCTAAACTGTGCAGCTTCAAAAGTTTCCTCTGGGATTGGCCCACTGCATAGGGTATGAGGCTGGAGAGTTCTCCTTGCAGACCCACTGAGGGTCATGGTCACAGTTGACCACAGCAAAGGAGAACCTGGTAGACTAATGTTCATTGGAAACCTGCTCAGATCAGTCCTGCTGTGGTGCCTTAAGCCACCAAAGCCCTGAATCGCCCATCCATGCACCTTCTGCAGATCTGATCTTGCTCTACAAGCTGCGTGTCTACCTCAGCTAAGTTGAAGGAAAACTCTGAAAGGACTGCATCGAATGAAGAATTTGTTGGTTTGAGAGGTCCTTAAACTTCCAGCTAAAATGCATCTCATTAACCTGATTGCATGGAAGTCTCAAAGATCAAAGAGAAAAGGCTGTCACGTGTTTATCACACTCTAGTCCCACTACAATAAACACTTTTAATCCAATATTGTGCCATTTAATTCCCTTTAAATTAGAACCATCTGTTTTAAGAGCCAGACTACTGTTAAAGGCCACTGTGGAATTCCTGTCCCCAGCACCCCTTTCTCTCCTTAGCTCCTCCAAGCTTGTAACTTAATGACTCAAGAACTTTGCTTTCCACAGAGTCAAAACAGTAAGCTAGATGTGGTACCATAGACCCATAACCCCAGCACCTGGGAGGTAGAAGATATTGACTTTAAGGCCAGCTTGATCTACATAATGAGGCCTTCTCTCAAAACATCAAGGACTGAGTGTGGAGCTCAATGGTAGAGTTCTTACTGAGCATGTGCAAGGCTCTGTATCCAATTCCCAGCACTGTGCCACATGAAACAAAACGCACATATCAGCATAAGCAGATAGAACGAAGGCTTGTGTTGTTCCTGTCCACACTGCACCTTTCAGGGACCAAGCTCATACTCACTTCATAAGTTATTGAAATGAAATTTAAAATTAAACCGGTTCTTAAAGTTTCAAAACTCTGTGGCAAGTCACCCAGATTTTATTTTGTTTTTGTTTTTGTTTTTGTTTTTCTCAAAAAGGAAGTCAAGGCTTGAACAGAGCATTAGGGGGAGAGGTTGGGGGAGAAGCTCAGCTACTGCTTTGCACAGCTCAGGGGAAGGGAACACTTCCCTCGCACTGCAAGAGGGAGAAAGGTACAAACACTTTTCACAGGAATAATGCCACTCACCCCCAAAGGGACAGAAACTGTTTCTATGTGGAGGAGAGGGGCAGGGAGCGAATGAGTGTATCATAGATTAGGAAGAGTAGGGACTGCATATGTCACATGTCTCATTGAGCTGTGTGGATAAAGCCTCCTTCCCTCGGATCTTGCCTGGGTGCCTACTTTTATGGGATCACTTGATGGCTTTCTAATGTATGTATATGTTTTATGTGTGTATATGTGTTTGAGTGTGCATGTACATGTGTGTGTATGAGTGTGTGTCTGTGTGTGTGTGAAGGAATGAAATGAGAAGGAATAACTAAAGCATGGGACCTGTGTTGGATAGGTAGGAGAATTATATGCCTCATAACAACGTAAGCCTGCCACGTAGGTCTAAGAATAAGCAAACAAGATGTTAGCTATCGTAAGAGCTGGCAGGTCAGGAAGACATAAAAATTCAGGAAGACATAAAAATCATAGATATGGAGGAGGAACAAGTCTGGGCCTGCAAGATGCATCCTGGGGCAGGCTCTGAATAATGGGCCATCTGGTCCCTTAGATATGGTTCGAGGCCAGCAGAAAAACTGTTGACTCAGAACTATACCACTCACTGCTTCTGGGAATTACCTGCCCAGGACCACTCTTCCCGCCTCATACCACATTTATTTTTTAAAAGTAGCCAATTATGTATTGCTATGCTAATTCCTTTGTTCCCCTAGACCTCCTTCCTATAAAAACCCCTAACCCCTGAGCCTCGGGGGTTAATCCCTCCGGGGTCCACCTGGAGCTCCGATATTAAACTACCTCGTGTGTTTACATCAAGATGGTCTCTCGTGTTTCCTTGGGTGCACGTTCTCCTGGGACTTGAGTGAGGGTCTCCCTATGGGGGTCTTTCATGTGCCTGTATGTGGAGGCCGGAGTACAACCTTAGGTACAATCAATTTTGTGTGTGTGTGTGTGTGTGTGTGTGTGAAGGGGGGAGGGAGACAGAGAGACAGAGAGAGACAGAGACAGAGAGATAACAAGAGAAACAAGACATGGAGGAAGGAGTTGTCCATCTGGAAATCACCCAGTAGGCTAGGCTGCTTGGCCAGCAAGCCCCCGGGGTCTGCGGACTTTGTGCCCACAGCACTGGGATTACCAACGCAGTTTGCCCTTTTCCACATTCTTCCTTGTTGTGCGTCGCCCTGGAGCTGTTTGTATTTTGATGCTAATTCTGCTCCCTCAGGAGGGGCTGCCTGGGTTGAGGAGTGAATCACAGACTCGGGTGACTTCCTATGACCCTTTCTCCTAAAAAGATTTCTAGGAACCAATCACTGGGCAGGAGTAGGCGGGACTTTTCGGTTAGAGAGGGAAAAGGAGAGGCAGGAAAAGGTGTCTTGCTTTTGGTTGGGGAGAGGTTGGAGGACAAAATGTAACTAACAAGAGACCCCCCCCCCCCCATGGAATTTGGAAGTGTGGGGCTGGTGTGGTGGCGACCTGCTGATGGGAACTTAAGAGAGTCGGGTGGAGAGATTTCGGAGCTCTGGGTCAGAGAGTCTGCTAAGATGAGAACAGGCCAGCCTGCCTGCTGGTGCCGTGCCTATGCTAGCGTGTTTTTTTGTTTTTGTTTTTTGTTTTTATGTTTCCTGCTATGTGTTCCAGACTCTAGAATCCACAGTATTTTTCTTACCTGGTGATTTATTGCGTGCTCACTTTATTGAGCTGTAATTTATATTCAGCCAGATGGCTACCTTTAAGAATTCTTTGTGAGAGTTAAAAAAAAAAACAAAAAAAAAAAAAACAGCTTTACTATGGTATAATTTATATTCAATAAAATTAGCCATTCTTGGTATGAAATCCCCACATATGTATCAGAATCAAGATCCAGAACATTCTCACTATCCTTAGGACATTTCTTTCTTTTTTTTTTTTTTAAAGATTTATTTTATTTATTTTATGTGTATGAGTACACTGTAGCTGTACAGATGGCCGTGAGCCATCATGTGAGTGGCTGCTGGGAATTGAACTCAGGACCTCTGCTGGCCAGCTCGCTCCGGCCCCCCTCGCTCCAGTGTAATATACTGTAGCTGTCTTCAGACACACCAGAAGAGGTCGTCAGGTCTCATCTTGGATGGTTGTGAGCCACCATGTGGTTGCTGGGATCTGAACTCAGGACCTTTGGAAGAGCAGTGCTCTTACCCACTGAGCCATCTCGCCAGCCCCAGAACATTTCTTATAAGAATCATAACACTAAGCAGCATTGTCTAATATTGAGCCTAGATACTTTACTGAGAATGGAAAGAAGAGGGAAATATTTACTCATTCTATTTTTAACAGTTAAAAATCTGACAATAGGTTTATCATGATATTCTTAGTAGTATTATGAAAAAAAAAAAAGAGAATTATTGAGAATTCTAGCACTGTGATTTATTTCCTAACATTATCACCAGGGCAGAAGAACTATTTTGCTTCTAAAAGGAAGAATTTCCAGATCAGATGATTAAAAAATAATCAGAAACCTCAGGCTGACATCTGTCTTCAAACAGTTATGTAATCTTGAACTTCAGAAGGGAAAAACTAGGACTCTGGGCAAGTCACTTTGCTGGGAGCAGTTCTACTATCACCGTCCCCACCCCCACCCCCACCCCCCCTGCTCCTGGGGGTATCTGAGCTTCTGTGGCAAGCATGGCAGTGGCAAACACTTCACAGTTGCATATTAATGAAAATCAAATACAGTACAGGCAGGGCTCCTTGAGGAGGGGGTTTTTACAGCCATTCTCCCTTCGTTCTCCAGAGAAAGCTTGATGTTCAGATACATATTTTCATGGGTCTAGATTTAGTGCCAGAACATGTCTGAAATTTCTGACGTAAGCACTATGCATGCCTATAATTAAAATAGCAGCAAAAACCAACATAAAGAGCCACGCGCTGGCTCTTTGCTTTCTTGCATATACGAACTCCTTTAATATTTATAGCAACTCTGCAAGGAAGCAGTGGTTGTTATTAACAGTTTCCTGATGCACGTGGGGACAGAGGAAATGAAATGACTTGCCCAAGGCCATTCAACTCTTACACTGCCCAGCAAGCCGGCTTTCAAACCAAAGCAGTCTGATGGCTGAATCAGTGCGAGCTTCAGATACGGTCCACACCACCACCTTCAACATAGCAGTAATCCTGTTGCAATTCACACCCTTCGATTCTACTCTGACCCTGAATCAGGAATCTGCTGAGTTGAAGAATTCTGACGATTAGGAATCTAACACAGTCTGTCCTCTAGCTCTCCTGCAGTCTTGTCTACTTGGCTTCGAGTCCTTCTGTACTGTGAGGATTATCCTCCCAGGACTTTGCACTCTCAGCCCACCACATCAGAGACAGAGAGTGACTGCTTAGATGCTGAGGTCACTGAAGGCGATTGAGATTACGATGAATCATACCAGCAATATGGGGTTTGCCTTGGGACTTGGACGGTGAGGCGAGTGCACGGGATTCGATGCTCCGCCTCTGCAGAGGTGTAGAAACATCTGGATTCTCAGCCTATAGCTCTGCATGTCTGTCTTACTCTCCTGTCACATCAGAAGAATGAAGAGATAAGGAAACAAGGACAAAGGACTTGACTTCCGAAGAGGGAGATGGGTGTGGCAGCATCTTCTGTGAGAACCTCAAGCTTCTGTTCCCAGTCTTTGTGCAATTCTGAGGTTCTCAATTGGGGTCTTCTCCCCAGCCTTAGCAGACACCTTGCTCCTTGACCTACTTGATAGTTCTATTAGATTGCACTAGTCTATAAACGCATGGGCATGGGGAGTGGGGTAGTATTTCTTACTTAAATACGTTATCAAATAGCAGCAGGGCTCTTGGCTAAGAACCTGTGCTTGGGTCCTGGAATAGGATGAGGGCATTGTAAACAGGGAAAACGGAAAAACTGCTTAGGGAGACATATATGGTCTAAACTCTGTACGTAGATCAGCCCTATCCAGAGAAGCATCCACTCTTGGGTGGCTCTGGCAGAAGTGTAGGCAAGTGAGGAGTGAGAAGTGCAAGCCTAGGGGCTAGAGAGATGGCTCTGCTGTCAGACATAGGATGCTATTCTAGAAAACCTAGGTCTAATTCCCAGAACCCACTTGGTGTCTAACAACTGTCTATATCCCTAAGTTAAGAGGGATCTGATGTCATGGGAACTGCACACACATAGTGCACCGACACATATGTAGGCAAAACACTCATACGCATAAAATTATTTTTTTTAAAGATTATTAAGAAGAAAGCTTATTGGCAGTGTCCTTTGCTTTATCAAAGCTTTTCGGTTTCAAGAGATCCCATTTGTCAATTGTTGATCTTAGAGCCTGAGCCATTGGAGTTCTACTCAGGAAATTTCCCCTGTGTCAATGCATTCGAGGCTATTTCCCACTTTCTCTTCTGTAGATTCAGTGTATCTGATTTTGCGTTGAGGTCCTTGATCCAGTTGGACTTGAGCTTTGTGCAGGGTGATAAACATGGATCAATTTGCATTCTTCTACATGCAGATCGCCAGTTAGATCAGCACCATTTGCTGAAGATGCTTTCTATTGACTGACTGTCTGTCTTTGTACCAATACCATGCGTTATGTTTTATCACTTTTGCTATGTGATAAAAGGTCATGGACAGAGATTCCTCCAGAAGTTCTTTTATTGTTCAGAACTGTTTTGGCTCTCTTGGGTTTTACACCTCACAGACCCTAAGAATTAAACAAGAAAGCAGGCCCAAGTGAGGATGCTTCAATCCCACTTAGAAGTGGGAACAAAATAATCACAAAAGGCAGAGGAGGGAAGCAACTGGATGGGAAAGGGGAGGAGAAGGGGAAATGGAGGGGACAGGATCAGATATGGGGTAAAACAGGAGAGAAGCAAAGAGGACCAGGAGAATGAATAGAAATATGTGGCTGCCAGGGGCAGGGGATCTTCTAAAAAGTCCCAGGGACCTGGGATGTGAGAGACTCCCAGGACTCAATGGGGGTGGCCTTTGCTGAAATGCCCAACAGTATGGATACAGAACCTGAAGAGACCACCTCCAGTAGATAGATAGGGCTCCCATTGGAGGGATAGGAACACCAACCTACCTTCAGAATTTTTGACTCAGAATTGTTTGTGTCTAAAAGAAATACAAGGACAAAAATGGAGCAGAGACTGAAGGAAAGACCATCCAGTGACCAGCCCAACTTGGGATCCATCCCATGGGTGGGCACCAAATCCTGACACTATTACTGATACTATGTTGTGCTTGCAGACAGGAGACTAACATGGCTGCCCTCTGAGAGGCTCTACCAGCAGCTGACTGAGACAGATGCAAATACTTACAGCCAACCATTAGACTGAGGTCAGGGACTACTATGGAAGAGTTAGGGGATGGATTGAAGGAGCTGAAGGGGATGAAAACCCAGACTAACCCAACTAACCCAGACCCCTGGGAGCTCCCAGAGACTAAGCCACCAACCAAAGAGCATACATGGGCTGCTC